>APFE030381825.1:261616-279055 GCA_000404065.3 Pinus taeda | reverse complement strand
CCCATTTAGCAGGGGGGTGATGATGAGCCCCGAATTGGGTAACTTATTGGGCTCATTTTGCCTAATTGTCCTTGTTCACTCCATTTTTCATAGATTATGCATGCTTTTTAGTATGTTTATGTTATTTTAATGAATAAGGGTGGTCACTCTACATAGGAGGCTAATACGTGGTTATTTCAGGTTTTTTGGACAAAATTTGGAGCAAAACCAAGCAATTATGGGCCAGGTGACAGCCAAGCTTGAGGTGAGGATTCATAGGGGGTTGTCTTTGGCATTAAATGGCCCTTCCTCAAAATCTCCACCCTCAACTCAGAGCTCACAGGCCACCAAAACGAATCCTAAAGGTAGCCAAGCAGATTTGGGAAGAGTGACTATTTACTAGCAGTTGGGACAGTTGAGTCCCTTGAATTAGGAGGCCTGCTAGGCCCCTCGTAGTGTATAAATAAGAAGGCCTCAACCTTCGTAGTTTACTTTTGGAACTGTTGTATTTTTGCACTATAGTGCTGTCATTTTCAGCTCGTTTTCTTGTAGCCATTGTGGTATAGCTTTCTAGTGATGACTATTTTTTGATAATGAAAAGCAGTTATATATGGCATCAGCTCCGAGTTCTTTAAAGGAGCCATAACTCTTGGGGTTGGGGCCAACCTGAGAGCCAAGGCCTCCTTTATGTATCATTATTTGTTGTTTATGTATTTGCAAAATCATTTCTGTTAGGTAGATTAAATCGTGCTGATTAACTAGGTCACTGTTGATGGTTAGAGAGGCTTTTGATGTTCAGACTGAGTTGGTAGGTTATTAACAGGGAAAAATATTCTGAAAAAGGCCAACGAGCACCTTTGATTTCACCTCTCCCTCATAGGATCAGGGGTTGGGATCAAAGTGACCTTGCTGCCCCAAAAAAAACACTATTTTTGCTTCGCCATGCAATCACTAGTGTATGATTTTCGTTTGCAGAAGTTGGTTACATGTTCAAATCTTTGAATGCTTCATTGCATAGTTAATATACATGGTTTCCTTGCAAATAAAGCTTCTGTTCATTCTATTTACTGTTAGCTAGATCAGATTAGGTTGGCATAACTAGGTCTTTGATTTCTTGCAAGTCTTTGTTGGTTCAGTTGGAAACACAAATTGCAGAGCACCTGTACCACTTCTCTATCCACCCAAACTCCATCAGACACATCTGCTCCATCCCCTAACTTGGTTTCTTGCCTCACGTTTGCCATTTTTCCCACATAACCCTACTTTTTTGTGCAACATTTCTTCAGCACTGTTTGAATAAATCCAGCCATCTACATCTTCTCTCAACTCCATCCACCAGTCTTTGGACCACCTCAAACCCTTATCCTACCTCCATACCCACTCCTTCATCTTTCTTCATCCATCCATCCTCCAAAATCCCATTTCTGAACATGTAGAAAATCACAGAACATCCTGTAGAACCCCTGCAGACTTCCTGTAGAAGCTCACGAATGAGGTTTCTTGATAGCCAAACTCTGTGAAACTCTCTGGAAGGGTGTTAGGGACCCCTTAGGCCCTCTCTGAACCTTCCCGACCTCTTCCAAGCACTTCCTCTCTCCGATCCACCTCTGCACAGTCAAAAATAGTGAAAGCACATGCATGATAATTCTGACAACTTATTCAAAAATACAAAAAGATGTTTTCTTCAAATAGACGTAGCTTAGAGACATGTATGTTACCTTCCTAGAAGTAATGGCATCTCTTTCAGTAGCTTGCATCCTCTTTTTCGCATCACTAGGAATAGCTGGTAAAATTAGGGTTTGCTAGGGTTTGCGCTTTCTTTCATCTTTTCAGTTTCTTTTCGCAAGCAGATTAGCTTCCTTCGAGTTAGCTTCCATCCATAAGTTAACAAGCTTCTTCTCAAAGCTCATAGAAGTTGGCTTGAACCCCTAACAGACTTGTGCCAGCTGACCAAGTGACAGCTGTGACAAGAGCTAGTACTTGTGCATACAACATTGTTGCTTCCAAGTTTTTTGCGAACTACCGGGTTGATAAAAGTAAAGAAGGGAGTCCCAGGAGTTGCATCATTATTGCTGCGATACTGGAGCCCACCAAGTACAAGTAGGTTTTATTATTCTTCTTTGATTTATATTGCATTATCGAGTTAATCTACAATAGATTTTCTACATGGTATGAGAGCGAGATTTGTAGAAATTTTCTACATGGTGTTGGAGCTAGATTTGTAGTACTTTTCTACAGAGTATCGAAGCTATGAACAATATACTAAGAATAGAATTCGAAGTTTGAAGTTCGGGCTTGCAGGTGAAAATCGAATTCTTATCATACTTCAAGGTTGGCCAATAACGTTCTATGGCTTGAGACTCAAGTCTGCCTTGGAAGGTAGCTCAAATTGCATAACATGGAAAGATAGAATGGAGGCTGTGTTAGAAGACAATGGCTTGAAGGAATTCATTGGTAAAGAAATCCCAAAGCCGGCTTCAACTAATGTACAAAAGTTGTCTAAGTGGAAGAAGTGTGTCGTGAAGGCAAGACAGATCATCCTTGAGGGAGTTCGAGGCAATATTTTCTCGAGTCTCCATGGGAAGGATACTCCATTTTCAATGTTGAAGACATTGAAGGACCTCTCCCAGAATAATAGTGACCAAAGGAAATTGATGCTCAAGGATAAGCTTCAAAGAATCAAGATGGAGAAGGGTGACACTATTTACACATATCTGAACAAGCTCACCACCCGCAGAGATGAGCTTGGCAGTGTGGGAATAACTATTTCCAATGATGATATGGTGAGCCTTTCTCTCCTTGGCCTTCCAAAGAGTTGGAATAGCTATCAGGACTCTATGAATGGAAGGGAGAAACTGTCGGATTGGGAACAACTATGGTTGGATCTCATGCAGGAGGAGATTAGTAGGAGCACACAAGATGGCTCTTTATCCAAGGATGATGATGAACAAAATATGGCCTTAGCAAGTAAGGCAAGGAAATGGAAAGGGAAGGCTTCCCATTCCAAATCGAATTATTCTCATGGAGGGAAGAAGGGTGACAAGTCTAAAGTGATATTCTTTAATTGTCACGAGATGGGACATTATGAGACTAATTACCCATTGAAGAAATCCAAGAAGGGATCCTCGGAAGGATTGGAGGTGAGGCATTAGACTCTTAGTTCGAGATGGAATTTACCCTCATCACATGCATGGTGTCATCGATGATGGTTGTGTCTGGGATATTGACAGTGGAGCCTCATTCCACATGACCAGTGATAAAAAGTTCTTCAGTACCTTGGAGGAGAAAGACCGCAAGATGCGCATAATGATGGGTGACGATGGAAGGTATAGTGTTTAAGGAGTGGGCACGGTTTATTTTCAGAGGGATCATGGAGCTCTTATCACCTTGACAGATGTGAAGTATGTGCCTGGACTGAAGAAGAACTTGGTATTGGTCATGATGTTGGAGGACAAAGGCTACAATGTTGTCTTTAGTAAAGGAAAGGTGTTCCTAAGACACATAGCCACGAGTCAGACCAAGAGGATAGGGATTCGGGTGAAGAATCTCTATAAACTAGATGTAGATGATTGTGAAGCATTGACTATGAATGTAGAATTGGTGCAAAGCCAGGACATTGGCGAGTTGTGGCACAGGTGGTTAGGCCATTTACATCATGGGGCTTTGAAGATAATGCAATAGAAATCTACATGACTTCCCAAAGGTAAACTTGAGCAAGTTGACACATGAAAAGGTTGTACCTTGGGAAATTACACCAAGTCTTCCTTTCATGATTGAGACAGTCAAGCAAAGACTATCTTAGAGTGAGTTCATACTGATGTGTGTGGACCATTATCAGTGGAATCCACAATGAAGCAAAGGTATTATGTGATTTTCATTGATGACTATTATGGTAAATACTGGATTTATTTCATGTAGAAGAAGGACCAAACTTTCACAAAGTTTTGTGAGTTTAAATCTTTGGTCGAGAAAGTGTCAATTAAGATGATCAAGGCCTTGAGAAGTGACAACAATGGACAATATGTCTCTCAAAATTTTAAGGACTTCTATGCAGCGGAAGGAATTAAACGAGAGTTGACAGCACCTCATAACCCACAATAGAATGGGGTGGCCGAGAGGAAGAACATAACTATTGTAGGGGAAACATAAGCAATGCTACATAACCAAGGTCTACCACTTCACTTGTGGGTTGAGGCATGCAACGCAACAGTCTATTTGCAGAATATAAGCCCGCATCTTATACTTGGGATGAAGACACCAAAGAAAGATTTCTCCGGTAAGAGATCAGATGTGGGTCACTTAAGCATCTTTGGCTCATCAACATATTTCTGTTTGACAAAGGATGCATGGACGAAGCTTGAGCCAATAGTAGAGTTTGAGATATTTGTGGGGTACACTGATACACCTCACAACTATCTGGTGTACTTGCCTACCAGTTGGAAGACAGTGGTTCGCAAAGATCTCAAGGTTGATGAGCAGAAGGCCATGCGAGTTTCCCTTGAGAGGGAGCTCCAACTACAAGTTGTGGAGGGACTGTTGGTTCTTAAGGAGGAGGAGCCTCAGAATGATGCGGAGTAGCCGCATGCAGAGGTTCCAAGAGTGGAGACATCCACTCAAGTAGAGTTTTCTAGAGATGGACTGAAGCGCACAAGAGAAGCTGATAGATTGTTGGAGGATGCGAGAGAGAATTTGGGAGCACGATCTTCTCAGTGCAGATAGAGGAGGTCACCTAAGAGGTACACTGGATACATGGCCCTTGCTAGGGAATGTGTTGAGATTGAGCCATCTTCCTTTGAGGAAGCAGTGCAACAACCGATTTGGGTTGATGTTTGGTGGAGGAGTATGACTACATAGTTCGTAATAGGGTTTGGGACGTGGTTCCGAGACCAGAGAACAAGTCGGTTGTGAGTTCCCGCTGGCTTTACAAGGCAAAGCAAGCTGCTGATGATGGGAGGATCATGTTGTTGTAGTATATTTCGATAGAGGAGCAAGATGTTGACATTTTGACAAAGGCATTGTCAAAGTGTAAATTCGAGTTCCATAGAGACATGATCGAGGTGGTAGATAATCCCTTTCTTGTTGAGAGGGAGTGTTGAAATATTGCAACATGAATATTCCAATTTAATTTTTCCTTGAATTAAATTGTGAATTAAAATTGAATTTAGTCTTAACAACTACTTGGAAATAATTAATTAAGTTATTTTGACTTAATTAGTTGGAGAAATTCAAGTTAGAAGTCTTCTGAAGGTCATGCAAGAGTTATCCCTTAAATTAAGGAGATAAGCCTTAAATTAAGGAAATAAGATTGAGTTATATTTGAGTTGTAATTAGTTAACTCAGTTTAATAAGTTAAGTCTAGTTAAATTAGTTCCAAACAGTTTGAGGAACTAATAGAGAGTTAACAGTAGGTTGACGCATGCATGCACTCAACTAGTGTACTCTAGTTAACTTAAGATTCCCTCATCTGAAACTCATGCATGTCTATTTTGAGAAAGTATCAATTGAGATTAAAATCAAAGACAATGTACTATCAGTTGCATGTGTTTTCTTATGAATAAAACTCATGCATACAGAAGGAATCATTCCTTGAGGATTGCACAGTTCTGACTGTGTGTGAGATCAGGGGATCATCCACTTGGTAGATGAGTTTTCCATTTGGTGAGGTGAAGATCATCCCAGAGGAATAGCACAAGGAAATATGAGCTTGGAGGGCAGAGAGGAAGGCTGTAGAGCAGCCAATATTTCCTGTGAGCATCTGTGAAGATTGTACTGAGAGTTGGCTAGCTATAAGAGCTAAGGCTTTGTATAATTCCTATGTATTTCCACCTTGTATGATAATACAGATAGTGGGGTTTTTTGCTGAAGCTTTCCCCAAAGTATTTTCATGTGTATTATGCATTGATTCTTCTTCTCCTGGTTATATTGTTCAGCTCGATCTTTAAGATTCCGCAAATTGATAGTAGAAGTAGGTTATAGTATTCTGCTTTGATTTATATTGCATTATCGGGTTAACCTACAACAATTTTTCTACAAAAATAACCTTTCAATATAATAGGCCCTCTTTCATATATAAAACCATTATCATCATATTCTTCCAAAAAATTCATTTTTCATTCAATGCACCACATCAAATAATATTTGACATTTTCTATGTTGTTAGTGGGTGCAACTACAACGAAAACATCTCCCGCACAATAAAATAAGTGTAAATTCAGACCATAATTTACATGAAATTAGCTTTATCAATATGAACTTGATTTTATTATCTATATATAGAGCTCTATATTTTAACTATTATCTAGATTCTTATACACAATGATCTTAAAAACATAAAACACACACACAACACACACGCAACACACACAGATAGAATATTATATATATATATATATAATATTATATATATATAATATATATATTTATATATTCTATATATATATATATATATATATATATATATATATTTTGAAATCAATTGAAATGTTACCTTCTTTAACAAGATCAGAAACTCAATCACCTTCAGATGATACTATAGTCTCCTCTAATTCCATCTCTTCGAAGCTTGAAACTGACATTTTACCCTTTGTATTTAGTTCTATATGTTGCCAAGGTTTTACATACATATTGTTTTCACAAACATCATTGGATTGTGTGTCGTCTATGAGAGGACAAAAACAAGAATATTTTATTTTATCAAATGCAAACGCATTTCCCTAATCCTTTGTTTTAATTCAATGAAATTTTCGAGTCCCTTTATTGTTTCAACTTCATATGCAATCAATCTATCTACATCTTCGACTCCAATGTGCCAAAAAAACCTATAGTAAATTCAAACAAGAATTTAAATATGTTATTTAAAATACAATTTATATATGTTGAAGATATAATTGTCATACTATTTAACTATATAATTTATAAATATTTAAAATCAGAAAATTAATAAAAATTATCATATATTAAAACTATATACATGTTAATATGTACATATATGTACATACCTTCGTACCTCCCTTGATGGGTTAGTTTGATATCTTAGTGCAACATCACACCATTGAACAACTTGTTCAGTTGAGACAAGTTTGTCTGTAGAGTGGTCCATTTGGTATATTTTAAATTCTTGTTTATACATGCCCTTGCACCATCATGTTATCCTTTTCCATGAACAATCTCAAAGAAATTCCAATGATGTTTAATGTGAGTTTTCTTGTGAAGTCGACACAACCAAAAGAATGACTATGAAGATTTGAATTGACCTATGCATCCATATGACCATATCCAATGTTCATTGAATTATATTCCATGACCTTTCAATGAGTCATAAATCTCATCAAAACTATGTTGTACAAAATGTGTATCATGTGTACGATCATCACTGATATAAAAGTGATATTCTTTAATTACATGTTGATTGTCACAAGTGCTTTCTATATCATCAACATTTTGTTCAACATGTTTATATAGAATATGAACAAGCACAAAGACATGGTTAGAATAATAATATTCAATCTGTATTCGTTTTGTGTAACACATGTGTAATTCTATGCAAAACCAACTATTGAAAAAATGGTCCCTGGTGGAAACATTTCACAGGATTTTTTGAATTGCAGGTCATGTCATCGAGCTCTATGAGAATGCTTGGTGTACTTATAAATTTTTGTCTCAAATTCCTTCAAAAAATCTATCACAGGAATTTCTTCTTCTTGTAATTCAATCCTTTTAGCACTTGTACTATTATTTGAACTAATCAATGTATGGATATATTCATATCCCTTCCATTTCACTTTTAGGTTAGACAATGATTGATCATTTATATCAATAGAATATTGTTGTGAAGTAAAGTCAAATTTCCACAATGATCACATTTTTTACCACCAAAACATTTCTTTTGGTAAAATAATTCATGACTTTCTCTTTCACATAGAATTTCAGATATGAAACCATGGATAGTGGAGAGGAGGTGAATTTTTCCAAAATGTTTTACCAAAATTAAGGAAGGTGTCATAATATAATTGAAATTCCACATGATAACGACAACAACAAGTGTCACGTACAGTGATAGGTTTAACATACCATGGTTTTTGTTGCACAAAAGTACTGATTGAGACATTAATTCCACGATTCTCTTTTATAAATTTATATAAAACTCTATCTGAGTGGTGTCCAAGATATATTTTGCATGTTCTTCATACTTATTTCGTTCTATTCTTCGCCGCATCACATCCCTTGCTTTTGGTAAAACACATGAATTTTTTATCCAATATTCATATATTATTTTTTTAGCATCTTTTCCGAGTCTATCTTTGTATGGTTGCCTACAAATAACTGCCCAACAAGTGAGCTCATCATTTACATCTATTTGTAATCGAAATTTCCTATGTTTGAGCAATGTTTTTCGTGAGGTCCCTAATCTTTTTGCCATAGATTTTACCAAATTATTTTCTTTAATACTTGATGAAACCACTGCTATTTGTATTGATCTACATGCAACTACATCATTTTTCCTTCTAGGTCTTCCAATTTTTTGTAGAGCATTATTTATATTTTGAATCACATTTTCCTTCACCTTTTTTTCTTTTGTTGATTTTTGAATACCCGATAGAGTTGTAGTGTCTTTTAATTTCTTTGATGTTAAGAGACCTTTCAAAATTTAAACTTTAAATGTCACACTTTCATCTTTGAATAACTTCTCAATAACGACTTTAACACAATATCGTACAATATGGTCAACTTTTTTATCTCCATATATGTCATTTCCAACATTTTCTAACATATCATCATCGATATTGATTTCATCTTTACATATGAAAATTAAATGTAAATGGATTAAATAATAAAATTGAAAAATAGAGTTTGAATAAAATTGAAATTAATAAATATGTATAATTTCAATAATATATTATATATTTATATATATTATATATACTTGATGGTTATTCAACTTCTTCATTTGAATCTCTTTCAAAATCTTCAACAACATCATCAATTATTGGTTCATTATCCTTTTCACTTTGTCTTTCCACATTTTCCATCTCATCATCAATGTTATGAGGAATATCTCTCTCTGTTTACATCACAAAATATTTTTCAAATTAGTTCATCATATAAAAATTAAATTTCACAATACACTAGTTAAATTTTTAATATGATTTTTAATATTTACATTTTCATACCTGCTTCAACTTCTGGTTGGGATTTATTTTCTTTTTCAATATTTGCGTGTTATTCCTTCTTTCTTTTGTAATAGTTTCTCCCATAATCTCTACAAGCCTCAATGTTTCTTGTTCGATCATATTTTCTCTTGCAATTTCTTTGATTTCCCATGATAATTCAATCTATGTCGATTTAAAAATCCAATTCAAAAAAGTCAATTTCAAAAAAACCCGCAAAAAAATTCACTTAAAAAATTTAGACCAAAAAACTCACTTTAAAAATTTAGCACAAAAGAGTTACTTAAAAAAAAATCACTTTAAAAATTCAGTCGAAAAAGTTTACTAAAAAAAACTCTCTTTAAAAATTCAACGCAAAAAAGTCACTTTAAAAATTCAACCTAAAAGACTTACTTTGAAAATTCAGCCCAAAAAACTTACTTTAAAAATTAAGCTAAAAAATCTCACTTTAAAAATTCAGCCCAAAAGCTTTACTTTAAAATTTTAGCTAAAAAATCTCACTTAAAAAAATTCAGCCCAAAATACTTACTTTAAAAATTAAGCTAAAAAATCTCATTTAAAAAATTTAGCGCAAAGGATTTACTTTAAAAAATTAAGCTAAAAAATCTCACTTAAAAAATTTAGCCCAAAGGATTTACTTTAAAAATTAAGTCCAAAAAATTTCATCCAAAAAGTTGAGCCCAAAAAACATACTTTCAAAATTAACTTCAAAAAATTCAGCCTAGAAGATTTACCTTAAAAGTTCACTCCAAATGAGGAAATTGTGCAAAAATGAAGTTTCGACTCCATTTATTTATATCATTTCGGGTGAAACATTTTTCGAAGGGTCGCATCGTTTCATTCTTGCGGTCGATAGAAAATATCGACACATTTTTGGCCGATTTTTTAAAATAATTCGGCCGAACTTTTAAAATAATTTGGCTGAATTACTTTTCCATTTGTTTTAGTGGGTGTCGAAGAGAGAAACAAGTTCGTTAGAATGTAATTTGAATTCAGCCGAACTATTTTACCCGACACCTTTGCAACATCTCAACTGTAGTCAACTTTTTCCAATTTTAGAATGCTTAAACTCCATCAAATCTGGTGAATTTACTGTCGAAACAAAAACCAAAATTTGCAGAATTGAATCTACTTTTAGTAGATAGAAATTTTATGGAATTTCATAGAAATTTGATAATTTTAATTAATTTTCTAAAAAACAGTATGCAAAAAATATCTGAAGGTCATTATGATTCAGTGAAATAAAAGATCTGTATCTTCCAAAATACACTATAAAAAAATATGAAAAATTTATGCTTCATTACATTGGTCCGTCTTCTCTAATGGGTAGTTTTTAGATTTTTAGTTTATAACTAATATGTTAATAAATTTGACGCTCAACTAAACATCAAAATACGCAATTTTTTCATATTGATTCAATTCAAAAAATTATAGTAATTATGATGTGGATCAGTTGGTTTCATAAATATAATGATATCGAAGTAGAGTCTGTCTAGATTGCTGCAACACATTTTTTTCTATTCAAAAAAAAAAGTTAACAAAGAATATATTAGTGCTAAAAAACATGACGTGTTATGAATCCATTGATTTTTAAATAGCATAGTCAAATAATTTCTAAGTTGACATCAAATTTGAATAATAAATTTCCAAAAAATAAATAATAGAAAGCTAATAAAATTTTTGACAAATTCCTTTTTTTGTAAAATAAAATTTTAAAGAGAAAACTTCTTTGACTTGCCGAAAGTTGAAGAACTTCTAAAAATGATATTTTTTTTTCTCAAAAAAGGGAAAAAAGTGTAACCCAACTTCACATTTTCACCATGAAGTACAGATCAATATGGAAAGAAAATATAGAGTTTTGGAAAATATATGTAAATGAGAAAGTATTTTAGCTTTCTCGTTAAAAGTTGTCCTAAATTTATTTTATTTTTATATTTTATAATTAAAAACATAACTAAAACAAATTAAATAGTAATAAATGTTTAACCAAACTGGAAATATGACAAATTAGTACAAACAAGACTATAAGTATTATAAAAGTAAAATATTTAACAATAAATATAATTTCCAAATTACAAATAGAGATCAAATGACTAATAATCATTTCTGGTTCTTTTTATAATGTATTTTGGAAATAATTCTCTATGTGAGGCATCTATAAACTCAAAGAGTGTTTGTAATCAATAGAAAACATACAAAATTTTAGCATTATGTCTAAAGAGATAAAACTAGAAATTCTAATTACAAGAGGCTTATAGCCTTTGATAAAATTCATAAATTCTGCAAAATCGTCTTCAAATACTACAATCACGCCCAGATAGAATGAAAGACTAAGGGTTTGGAATATCCAAACTGGTAAAGTGTAGCTAAACGTTTAACAAACTGTAGAAGTAACTCAAGAGCTTGGAAACATTGAAGGAAAATAAGTATCCTTTCTTGATATGTAAAGGGTTACCTATAAATTAGGGAAAGATGTGAATTCATTAAATAATGTACATAATTGTTTAAAAGATGTAAAGGAAAAATATAGGGAAGATCCATTCCTTTAAAGAAACTTAGACTTCGTAAAGTCCTTAGAAAACCTACAATATTAAACAAAACAAATATAAGGAAATGTGATGAAATATAATTCAAATAAAGAATAGATATACATATAATAACAGAGACTGTGAAATGTGAAGACAATATACACTATACGTCTTCAACATTAATTTAAAAACATAAGAAAATATAGGGATGAACCAAGAGGAAATTTGACCTCTGCTACTATAAATAAAAGAGTAAATAGGGAATAAACCATACAAATAAAGGAAACAAACTAACCCTTTTCTTTTATAAATGAATGGATAAGAAAGTAAACAAATCATAGAGGCAAATATTGATCATGACATTCATAAAATTGATATACAATTGTACATGCAAGTAACAAAAGGGAAATATGTTCCCAATACAAAATTGTGTGGCCAAGCCATCAACATCCGATAGGGTTTATTTGATAAATGTGAACCCAACATATATGTACATATCAAAAAAATCATATTCCACTACATTAAATAAAGCTGAAGTTTGTATTTGGGGATAAGGAAAAATTTGCAAGAAATAATATCCAAATATGATTTAAATTCGAAAACCCTTAGAATATTATATTAACATTTTTGTTGATTATGATAGAAGTCATCAACACAAGGGGGTCTCCCTAGGATGAAGTCTCAATTAGACCTCACAACATTTGTGATAGCAGCCCCATTCGAGAAATAGGCTTGAATGCCATTATAATGATCTTAAATATTTGTGTTGGTTGCAATTTACAATGCAAGAGAGCATGCATATACTTTTGAGATAAGAAAGTAAGTGAACTTTGTGAAACAAACAATTGCAATGTGTACAATGTACTTTCACGGATGGGAAAATAAAGAATGAGCCTTTAGAGGAAAAGTAATAGTACTATCCTAGAAAATGTACACACATATGTAGAAAGAATTGTTGATTAATTTTCAAAATAGTTCACAAAGTAGCAACGATCATTAAAGAAAGTAAGGATGCAAAATTCAATTAAGATGTATAACAAAGTCAACGAAATAGTTAAATTTCTTTAGTACATGTGAAAAAACATACATAAAAAACATGAAAGAATATTCTTACAACATTCGTGATACATGTATGAAAGTATGCTTGACTTTGAGAGATTCAAATCATTAAGTGAAAGTATAAAGATACACAATTAAAATGTTACATCACTAGCCCCAATAGCTGAACATGAAGCCACCACTTGCTCCTCATAAGAATGATCTTCTCTCCTATTCCAAGCTCAAGAATCCAAGGTGAAAAGTCCTTTGCTTTAGTTATGAAGGTTTATTTATAACAAATGAGGTGACCTTTCACCTTGCATATGACCCTTGACATCCCTCATGAATCTTTAGCTCCCATATGACTTTCGAGCTCCTACATGACCCTTGGACTTCCTAGTGACTCTTCACATTCCATGTGTGACCGTTAGGCTTCCACACATTTTCATTTTCTAATTTTGGAAATTACAAAATTACATTCCACCAGAATTGTGGTGAGAATACATAGAACAAAAAGACACTCTTGTGTTTGTGTTTTGAAAAGTTACGATGTGGCGATTGTGACATGAGAGTTCATTGTAATGTGTCAATGCCAAGTTCTTTTATTTACTTCTATGTTTTCAACTCTTCATGATAGATCTGTAATGTACTTCATCTTCACCCTCCAAATGGTCTAGATATAGTATTAGAGCCTTCCAAGTCATCTTGGGTTGCAATCTATTTGTCATAGTTAAGAACTCCTTTATCTTCTACATGATGGTATCTTTATATCTCATCTCCACAAGTGTCTTATTGAACCTATCATTGCTTTCCTCCTTGAACATCATCTGCCATGTTAAGATGATAATACCTACAAATGAAATTGACTCATGGCAAGGAAATATCAGTCCCAAAATCACCTATTCTACCTAGTTTGTTCACGTAAGATGTTGACTATGATGGGACCATGCACAAATACTGGGAGAATATTTATTGAAGAAAGCGGTGGAGGTATGGGCATAGGAAGTGTGCAATATGCAATAGAAAGAGAAAGAGGGACAAGTTTGGGCACAAAGCGCAAGTCCAAGAGGCAAATGTGACGTGCTTGATCACTGAGGATGCACAATGAACAATTATTGGGAAGGAGACTCTTGATTAACTGCTATTTACCACTATAAGGGCCAAGGAATGACCCTACTATGCACTGGGAGTGTGCATTTCACTCGATAAGGAAGGGTGTGAACGCTTAACACAAAGGGAAAGTGTAAGCAACAAGGAGTTGGGTGCTTGTGCTCTAGAGAAGCACAATGTGCAAAGAAGGGAGCTATCCTCAAGATGGGCGTAGGGCATAAGTTTAGAAGACAAGAGTCTCAACACTAAGGTTTGGAAGTGTGCAATGCACTCATCATTTGAATGGAAGTTGAATGTGGTCATAACTTGCACATCATGTGAGGACAAGGAAGAACTCCAAAATTGACTAAGTGTAATATCAACAAGACATTAAATTGAGAGAAAGAGCATGCAAACAAGTCAACATGATCAAACACACATACAAAATCAAACTCATGAAAAGAAGATGCACAATACCCAAATAGAACATGCATATTTTGAAAAAACAAAAAAATTATACTAATATCCAAGTGTGGCAATTAAGGCACAAGTATTTATGACACAAGACTTGTCGACAACAATAAAAAAGTGCTATATGTCACGGGCATGTTTCCAACACATGTTCTTGTGATAGATAGGATAAACTAATCCAGGAGAATGTGATGGAGCTTTCCCTATAAGGTGCACCATAACCACCTCTAACAAAAGACGACACTTATGACTTCTTTAGAAATGGAATTGAACACTTAGAAAAAATGGGATAACAAGATGGAATAACTTTAATGAATTCAAATGAAACGTCACACGATCAATAAGAGGCTCCGAAATTTATATGAAGGACAACTTTGGAGGGTGTTGTAGAAACTACAATAATTTATTAAAGGGTATGGTTTTACCATTGAAAGGTACACCAAAAGGAAAAATATATTTATAACTAAACAAAAGAATTTAGAAAGCAAAAGATTCATACTCAAATATATGGCTACATATATATGGAGAAGGTAACTTGAATTGGATAAAAGAGCACCCATTGAAAATAATAAAAGAATTTCTAACCTTTCGAATTGTAGAGCAGAAGTTATGGTGTAAAGGTTTATTTTAGTAATTACTAGTATTCAGGTGGTTTAGCTTATCTAGCTATATTATTTTGTCTGCATGTGACCATTATTTAGTAATTGGAAGAACCAAAAAATACTTCAATACATCAATGACATATTATAAGGGTTCCATTACAAGGAAAATGCCTTTTACCCGAGGTTATAACGAAGGTTTTTAGTGTTATAAAATTTGCAAAAAAAGTTAAAAAACTCCACTACAACGTCTGTTTGCGACCTTTTATAACACTAAAAAATATGGGTGGTTGGAGGTTTTAGCAGATGTTTTTTTAGCGGCACGCTTAATGGAAAAAACGCACTGGTGCTATAAATTTAAATAAAAGCACTGGGAATGGAAACAAATGTTTGGATAATTGGTGTGTCATATTTATAAAAGAACCAATTCTTTAATAATAAAAATGCATCGAATTAGACAATCTACGATACCATGCACTGAGTTGATGAATGAAAACAACATCGGTGCCTGAAACGTATACCACCCCAATTCTTATGTCTTCAATAAATGCCTTGGTCCGTACCTTTTAGGAATGACACTAGGGTAGGCAAAAAAATCTTGCACACCTAGTGATTTTTAAAATCTACATCATTGGTTCTTATTTTTTACAAGAACACTAGTTCACTACTAATATAGAAGAACTAATGTTGTTAATTTGAATACTGCACAAGGGCATTGGTTCTATGAAAGTACCAATGTTTTAAGAATTAAAATTCACTGGTACATACAATATATGATACCATTAACCAGGGTGTTAAATGGAAATAATACTAGTGCTTGAAAAGAATAATTCCCGAGTGCTAATGTTTTTCTGAATGCCCCGTTGTTGTACTTTTTAGAAAAGGGACCGGGCCATGCAAAAAACTATTGTCATACCAGTGATTTTAGGTAATATAATGCACCAATATATATTTATTTTACAAAAACACTAGGATGTTGTATGTGATACCATATTTTATTATTATAAATATTGTTGTTGAAGAAATCACATTAAGAGTGGTGCACATCAATGTACAATGTCTTGATATCCATTTTCTCTTTTTTAGAAACATCGACTTGTGATAGTGCAATTATTGTGATTTTTAAACTCCATTATTCATTGAAAAATTGACATATATATTATAACAATATATTGGAAAATTGGAAGTGTATGGATGCCTAGTGGCTGTGATTATGTTGGCATTGATGTCAACCAAATTATCATGGTGATAGTGAATTCAAGAGGAATCCCATGGTTGTTGCAGTTATTTGTAGAGAATCATCATAGTAGTAGGCTTACTGAAGAAGCCATAAAATAATGACTATAGTGGTTGGGAGTTTAGGATTCCAAGCACAAGAAGAAGAGTCAAGGAGAAAATAGTGGTCGAGAGTTTCTAGCCATATAATAGGTAGCAGATGGGATCAAATCCTACATTAGACCCTCTCTATTGGAAATTACTTTGAAATAGCCTTCCAATGGTGTGTGGAAGTCTGAAAATGGCCTCCTCAATCAAAAGTTAAGGTCTACTAAAATTAGGGTCTTCAAGTCTTGAGCAAGTCGAAATATCAGAGGTCAACAAATTAGAGAAGGCTATATTGGAGCACCGAAACAGGTTATATTAGAGATTGGAATATCAGAACCTTGGAGCACATCGGGACCTGATATCGAAACAACAGAGTAGGCTATATCAAAGGTTGGAGAATATCGAAACCCCAGAGCACATGGAAACAGGATCATTCAAAAGGATGATGTTAGAGAAGGTAGTATTGAAATATCAGAGGTCGAAGCATATTGGATTATTGCAACCTCATAAGTCCTTACAAATTGCAACTCTTTAAAAGTTCTAAGGTTTGCAAAGGTGTAGGAAGACAAATGTTTTTGTTGGAAAACCAAGGCTTGAATGGACCCCTTCTTTCTCCTCAGAGAGGACACATAGAAACTTGTGATTGTACTTGAGAGATGAAGTGGTAACCATCGTCATCAAGATGTGGCAGTATGATGGACTCGTGGCAACTTATTTTGGAATTTTTGGTGACCCAATGGGGTAAATCAGGGTGACACATATCACCACTCAAGATCTTCCACGTAGAGAAATGATGAAAGCATGACATCATCCTAGAGGTCAGCATAGAAGAGGTTGTAGACCTCGTAACTCCTGTGCAAATGGAATTTCAAAAAAAATAATGATAAAGGGGGCTTTAACATTATCTAGCGCATGGCCGTATGGAGATCAAAGGAACCAAGGGCTAAGCAGAGGGAGCTAAAAAAATAATTAGGACTTTACAAAAGTTAGGATATGTAGGGACTCTCATATAATTCTACAGTGGTAAGCTAAGCTGACAGTCACATGCCTGGTCTTATGAGAAAGAAAAAGTTCAGGGAGCTAAGTGTCAAGGGGATAAAGATATTAGAGGTGTGCGATATCATAACATTTCATTTGTATGAGTTATGATATGTTGGGGCTCCGATATAACAATACAAATAATTAAAAGAATGGATGGGTCTGCAACTAGAGATTAATTGTGATTCATGTTAGAAAATTATATAT
>APFE030381825.1:237576-249374 GCA_000404065.3 Pinus taeda | reverse complement strand
GCTTGTTCTGTAATCCACCCTTCGGGTGAACCTGTCGCTACATTTTAACGAGCCTAGCGACAGTGAAACTCGTTCTCGTCCATTTGGACGAGTTTGTCGCTATTCGGTTTTAACGAGTTTAATGACAAATATAACTTGGTCCTTTTCAATTTTAGAGAGTCTGAAAGGGATGAAAAGGAAACTCCAAAGATTTGTTTTCGTCATATAATCCCTTAAGTCTGAAAAAGCATAAAATAATACGAAAGGGATGAATTTTCGATAGTTTTAACGAGCCGAACAAGACAAGCGCTCGATCTTTTTGTGTAATAATCCCTCAAGTCGAAAAAGATTAAAATCTAGAGGAGAAATAGCACTTCCGATGAATTTAACGAGCCAGAGAGGCTAATCGATCAGAAATATTTTCGTATTTTACGAGTCATTTGAAAAGAGCTTAAAGGAGACTTGTTTTTCAAGGAACGAGTGATGATTTTGGGTAGCAACTGATTCCAGGTAAGGTTTGGAATTTTCCAATTACAGAAGTGTCACAAGGATAGCTAATAGAATCACTCTTTGCAGATGTTCCTCGAAAAGTTAAACAATCAAATGGAGGTGAATGATCGGCTAAAAACAGAGTGGAGGTGATGATAAGAACATGACCAAGGCTCAAAAGCTGATGATAATGCATTCACAATGGTTATTTACTGGAAAATTCATTCATTTTTTAATCAGCTTAAAATCTAGGGGAAACATTTGCTCATTGCTTATGTTTATTTTTTAACAATCTTGAATTCCGCGTTAAACTGCTTGTGATAATGGTCATTGATTCCTTGATTCACCATTAGCACTTTGTTCTTTCAAAGATTGTACTACTTGTTCAATTGCTCCATCAACCCGATTAGAAATGAAAACATATGCTTGATAAATGAGTTAAGAACACTAATATCTTGAATTACGTGAATGGTAATTTAAAAGTGACTTTTACCTCTCATTTTACCATTTCATTTGAACTTGGTTTGTTGGAGCTCTGGAGGTGCTTTTCTCCCCTGATTTTCACTAGCTGATTTCAGGACATTCCGTGGATGATTCTTGACGCCGTTTGGACCAGGTAGGAGCTAAAATTGTGCTCTTCAACTGCATTCTTTTCTTTTTAAATTCTGAGCCCGTTTCCTTGCTTTGCTGAGCCTCCGGGGTTTGAACAAATCGCATTGGCTCCATCGCACCCTTCCTTAATCGAAAGGTGTGATGCATACTGGCCTTCTCACTGACTAGTCAGTATGCATCGCTCCCAGTACACTTGCTGGGGTGTGATGGGTGCAATGAGGAAACTTTTTGCACAGCTTTCTCATAGATTTTTGCCTGTTTTTTGCCAAATCAAGATCCTGACTCTTCTCTTGTTTGTTTTTTAGAGATTCATCGGAGCAAAATGGTTGTTACATGGTGAGAACACAAGTATGAAGAAGAGGACATGGTTGCTTTACATGATCCGGGCACGGTAGCTGCATTGCGGAACTGTGGCCTGTTGAAGTTTTTTCGCATCTCTAGCATGAGGCGACAAATCAACTTGTTGCAATATTTCCTCAATGCCTAGGATCCTACCAACCAGGTGTTCCAGATTAGGGGCAAATTGATCCCCTTGACTATAGTGGACATCTATTTTCTGAACGGTTTATCGAGGCATGGTGCCACTCTCTCATTATCGGGTCCTGTCCGCGGGGGTGAGTCTGTGAAGGAGTACATTCGTCGGCACTGCAGAGAAGGATCTCAGCCTAATGCGGATGGAAATATCAATACCTGAGATGTCACTGATCGACCTTTGAGGACCATTCTGTTCACTTTTGCTAGACTGGCTGGTAGTTCTGCTCTTCAAATAGCTAATAGGTCTTATATGTAGTATGCTTTGGAATGCCTTAAACCGAAGGTCTTCAACTGGTGTGATGCAGTACTCTCTGTGATGAAAGAACAACTGACCAAGGTGAAAAGTGGAAGATCCAAGAATTTCGGCTGTGGTTCTATTTTGACCGCTTTCGCTTCAGAGAAGATCCCACTGATGCAGCTGCAGTACATCTCACTTGACCTACCTCCACTGACTAAACCACGGATGTAGAGATGGGTTCACCTCATGTCTTGACATGCTGGCCAGCCTCATATTTCATTTTCTGATACTTTCTTCGAGTGGTTCAATCGTCAGGAGATGGTTTACGCCAAGCTTCCATATACTGGCATGGATTTCCGGGGTTACTCGAATTTAGTGTTGCCGGCCGGTGAGAAGTGGGGTGCTATGGGTAAATCTTCTGACCATATCTCTATTCATTGTTCTTTATAATGTTCTTATGTTTTCTTGACCAAGACTAATCAAACTCATGTGCTCATGTAGATATTGGACCAGTTCGACTGGCAGTACGCCGCAGAGACCTAGCAGCCGCTCCAACAGGAAAGGCTGTGGGGAGGGCCATCCTTCGCGACCTTGACGTGGTCGAGACTCTTTCAGCATTATAGGATTAGGTCAAGGGTCTCACTCTTGGTATCCCAGATGTGAGGACTGACGAGCTACCTCTGCGGTTGCAGTGACATACCACTGGCGTGCCGAGTCGATGGACTAGGCTTTTACGCATGATTGCACAAGTGGTGACTTGTTATCACCAGCATCATTAGACTAGGGTGCCCCCTAGCATTTCGAGTTTTGGGTCATTTGACCAATTTTTTCTTGGTTACAGAACATTATTTATAAACTATAAATGGTTATGTATATATTTTTGATTTTCGGAGCTTTATTTTGGTTAAGTTACATGATCCTGCTGCATATATTGATGTGATGCTTCTTTTTATAAATGTCGCAAATGTCTATCTAACACATAATTTGCCAATGAGTCTGTCAATGTGTTTAAAATTTTAGAAATATGTTGATATTGAATGAAATCAAACTGTCTTTCCAAAATCCTGACTCTTAGGAACATGCGATAGATGGCTGGATTCCGTACGGAATAGATGCCAGTGAGTTGTAAAATGACGAGTTGTGAGTCTAGCCTGACGAAAAGTCAGCATATGCCATGTGTGATGGCATCAGAGAGGAGTTCTGTCAAAGCACTGTATTCAGTGATATTTTTCGTCGATTGACCAATACATACCCCTCTGAAACTTACTAACTCACCGTTGGGATCGAAAATGGCCTATGCCGCAGAAGACAGGTTCCACAAACTAGGACTCGCTCCATTGGCATATCCAACGAATGATTCCAATAGGTTCGAAATCTAAAACGAATGCAAAAAAGTGGATTACCTAACCAAAATAATTACTCTTAGTGAAAACAAAAATGTAACAAAAGCATAAGGATTACTACGCAGAATTAAGCATAGTAATGCTTGAGGTACAACCCATTGCGAGGTTGCGCCAGTGGAATCCCATCATAGTTCATTAACTCGTAGGCTTCTTTTGATAATACACACTTAACAATATAGGGACCCCATCCATAACGATTTAAATTTCCCTGCTCCCAACTTATCGGATTCCTCGTCGTAAAGCAAGACTAGGTCACCTTTTGAGAAGACGCGAGGTTTGACATTTTTGTCAAAATGTGCTTTGACTCGTTTCTTATGAGATTTGTTAGCCGAAGCTGCATCACGACGGGTTTCATCCAATTGGATTAGTTCCAAGAAACGAGCCTCTTCTTCTAAGGTTCCGGGGAGAAGGTCGACTGCGAGTTTGAGGGATGAGATTTCACATTGAACTAGTAAGATTGCTTCTAGACCGTACATAAGTTGAAAAGGTGTAAAAACGGTTGCATTTCTTACCGATGTGTGGTATGCCCACAAGGCCAAGTACAGGATCAGATGCCAGCTCCGTTTATGGACTCTGATCATCCTTTGCAACATGCGCTTCAGGACCTTGTTGATTGCCTCAACTTGTCCGTTAGCTTGTGGATTGTATGGAGTAGAGCTATCGTGGGACAGTCCTAATTCGGCAACTAACTCAACCATCATGTGATTGCAAAAATGCGATCCATGATCTGTGACTATGGCCTGTGGAACGTCGAATCTGGAGACTACGTGATTAAAAAATAAAAGGGCAGCCGTTTCGTCGTTGTTGTTTAATGTAGCATCGCCTTGGCCCAGTTGGTAAAATAGTCTACCGCGACTATGATATACCCATGCCCCTTGGCCGAGGTGGGGCTACATGTCATAAAATCTATGCCCCATTTTGCGAATGGCCCAACAACAACTATTAGTTGCAGCTGTGTGGGTGTTCTTCTGGTTTTGCTATCGAAAATTTGCCAAGCATGGCAACTTCTAGTTGCGGTTATGCAATCTTTGAACATTGTTGGCCAGAAGTATCCTGCTCACAACTTTTTTTGCACCGTAGCATAACCAGATTGATGCCCCCCACATGTGCCTGAATGACAATCATTCAAGACTTTTTCGGCCTCCTCATGGGTGAGGCACCTCCGCAGAACTGTATCGATACCGCGACAGTAAAGGGTATCACCAATGATCACGTAGTCTTTCGCTTGGTATCGAATCCGTCGTTGTTCGGAACGTGAGGTATTATACCTATATGTTTGTGTCTAGAGATAGATGATTATATCTCCATACCACGGATTGCTTGAAGATATCAGAAACAAATTTTCATCCACGATTGCTTCTTCAGATGTTGCATTGTTGGATGATGATGAGAGATCACATAGTAACTCCATGAATACAAGGGCTTTCTTTGATTTGGATTTTTTGAATTCTAGATCAAACTCTTATAAAATTGCTATCCATTTTGAATATTTTCCCCCTAGAAACTATCGCGACAATATATAAGTCATGGGATTGCAATCTGATAAAATGGTAGTTTTTCTGAAGAGGACGTAGTGTCGAAATCTTTGTATTTCTTGAACAGCTACTAGGGCTAGCTTTTCAACGTAGGAGTATTTCATTTCCATATCATTTAAGTTTCGGCTTAAATAATATATAGGATGTTCAATTCCATTATCCTCTTGAACTAAAACCATTGTTATGGTCGTATCTGCTGTAGCCAGATATAGGTTAAAGTCTTTTTGATAATCAGGAGCATACATTAATGACACTTTTATTAGAGATTGATTTAAAGCATCAAAGGAAGCTTGCGCGACCTGATCCCAAATGAAGGGTACTTCTTTTTTCAATAGACACGTATAACCTTTAGCTAGTTCGGCGTAATTTGGAATGAACCTCCTAAGGAAGTTTGCTTTCCCTTGGAGTTTCTGAATTTGAAGCAAGTTTGAAGGTGGAGGAAAATCAATGATTGCCTGAACCTTACATGGGTCGAGACAAATCCCATCCTTTGAGACCACGAAGCCAAGTAAACGACCAGAACTGACACAAAACACACATTTGTGTGGGTTGAGTCATATATTGTAGTGTTGGCAACGTAGAAATATCACTCTCAAATGCTGCGGATGATCGGTCCGCTTTCGCGAATGAGCTGGAAGATCGTTGAGATATTGTTGAACGATGTTCTTGATGTCATGGAAAGCATAGTTCATTGCTCTTTGAAAAGTTTCCCCTGCGTTCTTTAAACCAAAGGGTAGCTTGTGATATGCGAAAGTGCCCCACGGACAAATAAATGCAGTCTTTGACTGGTCCTGTGGGTGGATATTTATTTGATTATACCCGGAAAATCCATCCATAAATGAAAAAATTTCACATCCGGCGCATTTGTCAATTATCTGGTCAATAAAGGGTGTAGAGTAGTTGTCTTTCGGACAAGCTTGATTTACATCCCTATAATCGATGCACACTCTAATCATTCCTTGTTTCTTCATCATAGGAACAATATTCGATACCCAATCGGTCAGAGGAACCGGGTAAATAAAACCAGCATGGAGGAGTTTTTCAACTTCCGCCTTGATGGCAAAGACTTTCTTGGGGTGCACCTGCTGTAGTTGTTGTCGTACTAGTTTGACATCTGGATACATCTTAATTTCATGTTCAACTATGCTCGAGTCAATACCTGGCATTTCATCATATGACCAAGCAAAGACATCTCTAAACTCGCGAAAGAGAGTGCTATATATTTCCAGTTTTGAAGAAGAACAAGATTTTCCGACATGAATATTCTCTACAACATCTGTTTTGGTTGAGATATTTATGGCAGTAGTCTCTTCAATATTGGATAGGTTTCTCTCGTAATCCACCGTATTTACAGTATTTGTCAGAAAGTCAGATATTGAAGGATGGTCTAGGTTGTTGGAATTATCTTCTTTCCAGTTAAAAAGATGGGAACGATGGTGGTAATGTTCCGATGGTGCCCCATCAATCATCATCGATTGAATGATTCCTTCGTCTGTAGAGTGTACTTGCAACCAAGGATCTGAAGGGGTGCCATATTCCTTAGACCTATCTATCCAAACGCTTGATGAGCGTTGATACGGGTTTGCCTCCCATGCTAAAAACATTGATTGCTATAATATTTCTAGTTGGGTTAGAGGCAATACCTGCAGATGATCAATTTTAACATCGCTTTCTGACATCTTTTGATTGGAAGATATCATATTGCAGGTTGCTACGTTAGCCACTTCCGCCAAATTGGTTGGAGGCGCAAGGGTAAAAGTTCCCATTAATATGGGGTCTTTTAGTAGACCCACTCCAATATTGTGAAGCACATTAGGGCTTCCATGGATCATCAGAATGCTTCCCGTAACTTGCAAACTGTTGGGTAGAAAAGTTTGTTGGTCGATGATTGTAATTCCTCCTTGGGAAGGAAATTCAATTTTCCTAAAGTAGGTGGACTCAACGGCTACCATGGCATATATCCAGGGTGTTCCCAGTAGGATGTTGTAATCGAGGTTTCCGTCGATAACTTCAACATCAATTTCTACTATTTTTCCCCCCAGTTCGACTTGCAAGTTATGTAATATCCCATACAGGGTGTATGTTTGTCCATCAAATGATTTTAATGTCGTCGACGATCGTGACAAGGATGGAGACCCTAGAGTTTTCCAGCAACACATCGACATGATACATGTGGATGCCCCCTCATTAATAATTGTTCTATGAACAATTTTGTTGAGGGCTTTCACTTGAATGAGGAAAGCTAGTTGAGCTGGTAACTGAGGGTCGTACCCTTTGTGATTAAAAGATACAAGATTGGAATCCGTTGGGTCAATCCCACCTATTGTTGATAATAAAGCCTACTTTTGGGAGGGGCAATTTTGCAGTACCTCAAGAGTTGACATCGTGGAGGGCGATTGCGCTAAATCCTCCACTATATTATAGTGTTGTGCTGCTCTGGCACGAGGATTAAATGTCGATTTGTGTACTACTCCCTTTGGCGGTTTTATCGTTAATTCAGGAATGATGGGTGGCACAACTTCGGTCGAAGTTGTTGTTGAACTACTAGGTTGATCATTATCCTTGTTCTTCAACATCTGTGGATTCCCGTAATCTTTACTCCTTGTCGATGTCAGAGCATCATTTAGTTGCTTTGAAACTGACAACATTAGCACTTGGGACGGGGAAGAATTTTCACTAGCAACCAAATTTGTTCCTGGGTTGGGAAACGAATCAGTCAATACAACCGAGGTTTTTGAACTTTTGAAGAATTTTCTAAGTTCATCTTTATATGGAAACTCTCTGGTCCAGTGATCCTCATCACATATATGGCATGGATGTTTTGGTTTCTTATCCCCAGAAGGGTTTGCAGAAGATTTTTTGGGAGATGAGTCCTCCTGGTTCTTCTTCTTCCCTTGTTTTTTCTTCTTGCCTCCCGGTTGCTTGGGTTCTTTGCCTTTGTCTATTGACACGACATTTACTTCCGAGGCTAGAAGTTCCTCATTTGCATTTTGACTCGAAAATGTGCAGGCCTTTTTCGACGTAGCATTTACGGTTTTAGTGCTTGTCATACCTATCACGCCATCGCCGGCATGAGAGTCTTTGTTTGATTTAGGAGGGGGAGGAATGGAAAATTCTGGTCTAGGAGCATCAAGGATTTTATTGTAGAGCATGACAGACTGAGTATAAATCAAGTCTAGATATTGTGCACGAGCAATAAATTTCTCTTCAGTGACGACTCCTCCCTTTGCCACATCTTCTGTAATAGCAGGTAACAGTGACTTAATAAACCATTTAGCCAATAGCTAATCAGGAACATACGTTTTTACCATTCTACGACGACGTCGCCATTCATGAATATGATCAGATATGTGAGTGGCTGTTGTTTGTTTGAAATTGGTAAGTAGCTCAGTTCCTATTTCGTACCTTATGGGTAGCTGAAAATGGGTTAAAAAGGTTGTGGCTAGGGTACTAAAGTTATCAAACGAAGCTCTAGGAAATTCGATACACCACTTCGCTGTCAGACCAGTTAGCATTCACTGAAAGAGGCAAAGTCTGATCGAATCATCATTGAGGGTGTTGGATGAACACCACAGATGAAAGGTCTTCATATATTTCGATGGGTCTTCACCTGGATTTCCATTAAATTTAGGAATATCAGACAGAAGTTTATGCGGAATCATCGGCCACCAAGGGGCGTAGGCAATTGGATCGCTCGTTAGTTGATTTAGATCTGGTAACTCTAGAGTTGCCACAAAAGGAAACTGTTGATTCATGCTTGGCTGAGCATACCCAGGATAAGATGGAATTGCTTGAGCAGTTAATATTTGCATACCAGCATAATGCACTTGATGTTGGTAACTTTGGTAAGGTTGATGCGCATAACAATTATGATATGGTTGATACGGCTGCCCATTACATGCAAAGACTTGTTGCTCATATCCTTGGTAAGCTTGTTGGTATTACGGTTGTTGGTATTGCACCAGCCATGGTTGTGAAGTCATGGGCTATGGTCTAGTACTGACTGTTTGACCAAGATGGGGGGTGGTGGTCCCCATTTGAACTTGTGCCATTCACTAGTTGGTGATTGCGGTTGTGTCATAGGTACAAGAGGTTGTTGCATTATAACCTAAGAAACTTGAGGTTGGAATACAACTGGCAACACTTGTACTTGCGATACTACCACAATAGCCGGTGTAGTGGTGATATTTGTCATAGGTAAACTCTGTTGCATTGAGCATACAACTCTTGGTTCTTGAGGCAGGATTGGCACCCAACCGCTAGTTGTAATTCCAGCATAACCCAAATTTTGTTGTGAACTCTCGCATGGTTGTCCTTCCGAAGAAGGCAATGAAAGGGTATACGACCCTCCATACGATGGTAATCCAGTACTCAAAGGAATGATTTGCCTTTGGGGACCAGTTTTCCCAAATTGACACTGTGAAGGATCAATTTGTCGAGACTCAACGTAAGAGATTCCAGATACAATTTTGGACGAACAAATGGGAACAGTCCATACTGTCAAAACAGCCCCTAGATGGATTCCATCCTGCGATTAAGAGCTAGTTGGGACCAATGGCATGCCGACGAACATTGTCGGAGTAACATCAGGAATTTCTGTTGCTACTGTGTTGGGTGACACAGTCCTTGATGTCGATGGTTGTTTAGACATATTAAGCCTATCCAAAATATTCCTTAGCGATTCTTCAGGAAATTTCGATGGCGGGAGAATATCTTCTGATGAAGAAGGATACAGGGCGATCCCAGGTCCAAGTTGCGTTGGAGTGTTAGATGGAAGATCTTCCACAATGTCTTCTATGGAAATCAATCTAGGAGGAAGAGGCAGACAGTCAGGTCCGTAAAATATTTCTGGTGCCGAAGAAGATATAAGTTCTGCAGCAATAGATGGTTGGGGAGTAACACCTTCCGAATCCGCTATAGATGGAGTCGGTTCAGGAATAGAAGTGTTTACCATCACACTAGGATCAGCTGTAATGTCCTTTTGTTGCTGCGGAATTTACCCTGTAGAGGCAGGGATACCAGAAATGTTTGGAGTAACCGAAGTCTCTGAGGATGTCGGAGTACTTGCTCCAACCAGCGTAGGGGACTTTGATCCGGTCAAATGAGTTTGCTTTGTCCGGAATGGTTTCACTTCCAGAGTCAATGATTGTTGACTCGTAAGTCTCTGCGAACGACGGGGTTTTGATTGACTTTCTTCCACGATTGGGGATTACTTGATCAATTCAAAATAAAAGGGGAAAATGTTTTTGAATTAAATGAATTTTAGATGCTTTGACACAACTTGGTTTTTAAATTTTTAAGAGTCAAGAAAAAACAAAAGATGACTCTAGTCGCCTTCGATTTTTAATGAGCCTGAAGTGATAAGTGCTCAGATGGTCCTTTTGCTTTAAGGATTCTGAAAAGGAATGAAAGAGACTTCTCTGGAAATCTAGGCAGAGGGGATTACCAAACCAATCGCAAAAATGCAGAATACTTTTTATGGTATGGCAGTCAATCTTCCCGAATGTTGTGTTTAGTGCATTGCGATCGATAGGGCTGCAGACACAGCTTCCTAAGGATAAAGGATGTAGCCTATTGTGGTCTCCCAATATATACTCGACGGTACATGTGAGCACAAGTTCGTATTGGCACTTGCCATCTCAGAGTGGAGGAATCACCCAACCAACAATGAAAACAATAGTTACCAGGTTTTATGACGCCAGAATACGTCTCTAGCCTAGACCTCTAGATGTTATGCATTAGGTTCCAAAGCGTTTTTAGATTCATTAAACTTATTTTTATAGTTTATCTTGTTTAAAAATTTGCCTTTCAGGTTCACCGCGTGATGTGTATATAATTCCTAAAATGCAGTCTAAGACGATAAGCAACCGTTTAATCTTCTTTTGGCAATGAAAATCCTAGTTACTAAGGAAAGAAAGTTGAGAATCTTTCAACAAAGAGCACAGAGCACACACTAAATGCACTGTCCTAAATCAAACCAAGTAGCCTAAATGCAAATGCACATGCATGTATTTGTTTTTAGCCTTCTTTATGTATAAATGGCGATAAGAAAGCTAAGTGCAAATCTGAATTATTTTCAAAGCGACAATACTCAACAAATTTATTTTCAAAATGAAGTGAAGGCAAGGTTGACACTTTGTGATTTCGAAATGAAAACTATTTTTCGACACTTTAAAAACTACTAATTCAAATCAAAAACCAGAGTAACAGTATAATCGACTATCAAGAACAATGGGATTCTCTTCTATAACTGAAAGTGAAACTTACGACACTTTCATATTAAGAAATGATAGTTCATCTATGCTACTTCTTTGTAAAAGAGAACTGAAAATGACGCACAATACATAAAAAAACTTACAATTCTTTGGACAATAGAGGTGGAATGATGTAAGAGAAGGGGGTTTTCACAGAGATATACTGACCACAGATAGCAAAACTCCTGAATAGAACTAAAAATAGTGAAGAAAAAACTAAAGTCTGAAGGTAAAGTTAACCTTCCCTGACCATCGCACCTGTCACACAGGGAAACCAGTATGCAGTGTACCTACTCTACACGGGAAGTGCGATGCATACAGACTGCCTTGAAGGGAGGGTGCGATGGTACCAGTGCGAGACTTTTAACCAGTCTTTGCTCACAATTTGCAATTCAGTTCACGGATTTAGGTCGAGTAAGTGATGTTCAGTAAATGTAAATCATAGGGGTTGATCTAAGGAGGTTACTAGAGCCACCACTTAGGGCAATTAGAATGTTTTCATATCGATTGTTTAATTCATAAACAAAACTTGGAGATAGACTGAAGTAGCATTGATCTACTTTGCATTTGTATAACAAATGTAGTTCAAAGGCTAGCTGGCTTGACTTCAGGCTCCGTCTGTAGGTTTATAAAACATACAAAGATAGACTAACAAACAATCTATTCACTCCCCAGCGGAGTCGCCATTTTGTTACCGGGAATAGTGTCCACTCGGAGCTGCTATTCCCACTAAGATTGGTAGCTATCTTAGAAA
>APFE030381825.1:34892-196286 GCA_000404065.3 Pinus taeda | reverse complement strand
TTGGATTCCAACGCTACGTTTGTCGAAGAGATGATCCTCTCGCTCCTTCGCTCCAGCCGATCACAGTCCTCCACTATCGTCGCGGACGGACACCTGCACAAGCAAAGAGACAACAAACACAAGCGTAAAATCTACTAAAAACAACTATGTATCAGTCAGGAAGGATACAATTTACATTAATCATTCATAGGACAAATGGAAATGGAACCATACGAGTAGTCATCTATCTTTATTAATCAGAAAATAGAGTAAGGTACAATCGAAGTCCTGACGCTGAGTCCTTCTCTAGAGGGTCCAGCCAGCATGTCTTCCAAGCATTCACCTTTGAAGTAGATCTCCGAAGTCAAAGAGGTCTCTCTCTCACATACAAGGCAACAAACTCATAACCTTCCTCAAGCTCAAAAGCAATCCTCACACAACACACCAAATGCCTACAAAGAGTAGCACTAATGCACCTAGAATTCCTCAATCAAAATCTATATGTTCCAAACTATCTATCAAAAACTAGCTGATCATGGGCAATGGAGGAGGCTTATAAAGGAGGAGTCTCCATAAATAGGTAAAGGATGAGATTTCCCCCAAGATAAGAGGATGATCAGTTGAACAGACATGCCAGAGAAAGGATGGTGACCTCAACAATGCTAACAGCCAAGTTTGGAGTCATCTGGAAGGTTGGCTGTTAGAACAAACTCGCATAAATAGGATCAACGCGGGTGCAAAACTGGGCTGGCGCGCTGGCATCGCAAATCAATTATAGAAGAGGTTTGGTCAGTGCACAATGATACAAACGGAGGGTGCGCTGTATGTGAAATTGGACCAGCGTGGAAAACATGTGTGCTTCCGCGCTGGCAGTGCAGCAGTTACATTATCCTCCGCCAGTCAGCGCGGTTATTTAATGAACAGGTGCGATGATTCAATTAACTTAGGCAAAGAGGGTTTTAGCCATTTCAGAGAGCATAAGTGAAGGTGGATGTGACTTTATGACACAGTGAGGAGACTGACAAGGTGACAGTGACATTTTACTGTGTAACACTTACAGTCCTCTTTAATGTAAATATGATGGGTACAGACCGAAGGATGAATTCCTTTCATTTCCTTGTATCTCCAGGCAAAAGCCTCCAAATGGCGGTTCAAGAGGCTACATAGCTCCTTTTCCTGAGAGGGAGAGAGAGAGGAGCTAATCTTTAAAGTTCCTTCAGGGCCAAACTCCACATTATTAACTCTGGGATTGGTTGGATCAGTCACACATAGGTCCACTAAAGCACTGGCTTGGGTATCTTCCACCAACTCTTCCAAGGATAGTGCACCGGGGAGAGGATTTTGGATTAAGTTCTTAATCAAATCATCCTCGGTTTGAAGACCTCCCCTGGTGGCCTCCACTGTGCATAATGGTGTAGAGTAGACCTCATCCTCATCGCCTTCTTCCAACCAAAGGGGTAAGTCATGTTCTAGCAGAGGTTGGGCAGGAGGGTATAGGACTAGCTGTTTGGACATAGGCCCATTTTTGATGGTCATGCTTCTTGCTTGACAGCTGATGTAAGCATCCGTAGTAGCTAGCCAAGGCCTTCCCAAAATGAGGGGATATCCAGTGAGTTTTTCCTTTGGCTGAAGGACCAAGAAGTCTGCAGGGTACTCCCAGGAGTCAACAAAGACCAAGACATCTTCCAGAATCCCTTCGGGAGTCACGGTGGAGCGGTCTGCCAATTGCAGTACCGTCGAGGTCTTCCTTAAGGAACTCTGAAGGTTGAGCTTAAGCATGGTGTCCCTGGTCATCACATTAATGGCGGCCCCTGGATCAATCAAGGTGTGGGGTATGATGGTGCCATTGATGTGAACATCAACTACAGGACTCCTAGGGTCCAAATACTTTGGACAGATTACCTCCCCCAACGTAAGATCGGACATTTGTCCTATGACATTGATAGTTGAGGCATATCTCTTTCGCCTGCCTGGGTGCCTGAAACACTTCTCCTTAATCATTTTTTGTATATCGGTACATCTTTTATGGCCTGGAGAAGTGGTATTTTCACACACAACTGCTTGAGTTCTCCCAAAATCTCAGTCTCTTCTGGGTTGGGTTGTGTGGTTAATGTGAGTCGCTTAGGAAAGGGTGGAATGGGTTGGGGTTCACTTTCCTATTTCTCTTCCTCCTCCTCTAGGGGAGGAGGTTGGCGCTCTGGAAGGACCTTCCCAGATCGCAGGTTGATCTCCTGGATCTCCACAGCATAGGTAGGGCATGTTGTCTCCCTAGTATATACCTGTGGGCCCATCTGTTGTTGGGGTTCGGGTTCGATTGAGTAGGCATCTGGGGTTGTATTGGACGCACAGGAGGTAATGGTTGTGGTTGAGCTGGTGGTAAAGGAAAAATGGCAGGAGGAGTGTTGTACTGGGGCCTCCACCCCAGTTGAGGTGCATTCCATTGAGGTTGTGGCTGGGCAAGTGAGTGAAACGAATGAGGAGTAGGCTGAGTATGGTATGGAGATGGGTAAGACCATGGAGGAGGTGCGGACCAGGAAGGATGAGCAGGGGGGCCCCAAGAAGGTATAGGAGCAGATTGGTTGGGGTTATAATAAGCTTGGGATGTCCCTTGCATCCCCTGCTGGTAAGGTCTGGGTCCATGTGGCCTCCTTTGATTGAGGAAGTAGAGAGGTTCAGTAGCCGCCTCAGTCCCTAGGTACATGGCTTTAAATCCAGGCAAGGTAGGCATTGGTTGGTGGGGTGGTCTTCCTCACAAACGAAACATACCTCTACTGAGTGCAATGGGCACTCATTCTTAAGATGCTTCCTCATGCATCTAGGACAAAAAATGGCCAAAGCCCTCTCAGCTTCCTCTTTCTTTTGCTGAATATAGAAGGTATCAAGTTGCATGGCAATAGATGTCTCATCTCACTCTTGATGTCTTCCATCTGGTTAGTAAACTCATGGTTGGAGAAGGTGGTACTCGTTGAAAGTGGATTCCCCTACCTCTCTTCTGGGCCGCCCTAGGATGGTTTCTAAACACGGTCTTTATGTCCTAATAAGGTAGTTGGTAGATGTCCCCTCTAGCTAGCATGTGAAGGGTGTCTAGGAGGTCTTCAGGGACTCCTCGGAGGAGAACCAGCTTTAGAGATTCCGAGTCAAGTGTGCACCTAGCCCGTTTATAACTAAGTTGGAACCTTTCCTCGTAATCCTCTAAAGACTCATCACTTCCCATGGTCATCCGAAAGATTTCTCCCTTGGTTTCCTTGGACCTACAGTAGTCCTGGTATTTGGCATTGAAAGCTTGCTGCATCTCAGCCCAAGTGGTGATACTGTTTCCAGGTAACCCCATGAACCAGCGTAATGCTGCGTCCTTAAGGGTAGAGGGAAAGAGTTTCAACTTTTTCTCGTTCTTAGCATAGTCGTAAGTTCGACAAAGGACAACAAACTCAAATAGGAAGGTATCAGGGTCTTCAGTAGTCAATCCATGGAAGTGAGGTAAAGATGAGGGACTTTTCATTTTCATGTCTTCATTGGTCTCTCGGATAGGAAAGGCACCTTCTCTTCTCTCATCTTCTCTTCTACCGTTTCGGCTTTTAGCCATGGCTTCAGATGGAGCGTTCTCTAACTATTCTTCTATTATAGGATCTTTGTATGTCTCAAGAGGTTCACCTATAGGTTCTTCTGGCTCACTGTTACCAGAGAAGAGAGAAGGTTGACTTAGTGATGTGGTGGGGGTGTTGGGTAAGAATTTGCCAGTTTTATCTTTGTTCCTACGAGGCATGAAATGGAAGGACTTTTGATTGCTTTTGTTTTTTTTTTCCTGTTGGTACCTGCAAAACTGAAATAGATTGAACTGCAACTAACTATCTTGCTTAAATGAAAGTGTGGAATGGAAATGAAAACAAGAAAGGACTAATCTACTTTGCAGAATTGAAATTGCGGAATTGAAATTCTAAGCTACGCTTGCAGAATTGAAATTGTGGAATTGAAATGCTAAGCTACGCTTGCAGAATTGAAATTGTGAAATTGAAATGCTAAGCTACGCTTGCAGAATTGAAATTGCGGAATTGAAATGCTAATTTATGAAAGCAGGAAATGTCTACTCTACTTTTGCGAAAATGAAATTGCAGAATGGAAATGAAATAAACTACTTAGCAGAAGGTTGTAGGAGAAAATGGAAGAAAAGTAACAATCACCAATACTCTGACGCTTCCCCGCCAACGGCTCCAAAAAGATGGTAGGCTCCAGTATTGCAGCAATACTACTGCAACTCCTGGGACTCCCTTCTTTACTTTTATCAACCCAGTAGTTCATAACAAACTTGGAAGCGACAGTGTTGTATGCACAAGTACTATCTCTTGCCACAGCTATCACTTGGTCAGCTGGCAAAAGTCCGCTAGGGGCTCAAGACAACTTCTATGAGCTTTGAGAAGAATCTTGTTAATTGATGGATGGAAGCTAGTCTCGAAGGATATTTGTGAAAAGAGATTGAAAAACTGAAGGAGAGCGCAAACCCTAGCAAACCCTAATTCTACCAGCTAGTCCTACTGAGCAAAGAAGAGAATGAAAACTACTAAAAGAGATGCCATTACTTCTATGAAGGTAAAATACATGTGTCTAGACTACCTCTATTTGAAGAAAACATCTTTTTTTATTTTTGATTAAGTCGTCAGTTTCATCATGCATATGCTTTCACTGTTCTTGACTGTGCAGTGGTGGATCAATGAGGAGAAATGCTTGGAAGAGGTCGGGAAGGTTCAGAGAGGGTCTAAGGAGTCCCTAACACCCTTCCAGAGAGTTTCACAAAGTTTTTCTATCAAGAAACCTCATTTGTGAGTTTCTACAAGAAGTCTGCAGGGGTTCTACAGGATGTTCAGGAATTTCTACAGGATGTTCAGAAATTTCTACAGGATGTTTAAAAATGGGATGTTGGAGGATGGGTGAGTGAGGGAAGATGTAGGAATGGATATGGAGATAGGATAGGGGTCTGAAGTGGCCCGGGGACTGGTGGATGGAGTGGTGAGCAGGCGTAGATGGCTGAATTGGCTCAAAGAAGGCTGAAACAATGGTTGCACAAAAAGGGTATGGTTACGTGGGAAAGAGGACAAATATGAGATGAGGAACCTGGTTAGGAGATGGAACAGATGGCTCTGATGAAGCTTGGGTGGATGAAAGAGTGGTAGAGATGCTCTGCATTGTGGACTTTCAACTGAACCAATAAAGACTTGCAAGTAATCAAAGTCCTAGCTAATCTAATCTAGCTAACAATAAAGTGGATGAACAACAACTTTATTTGAAAGAGAACCATATATATCAACTATGCAATGAGACATTTCAGAGATCTGAACACATAACCAACTTCTGCAAATGAAAACAGCACACTGATGATTGCATTGCAAAGCAAACTAGTGTTTTTGCTTGGGACAGCACGGTTACTTCAATTCCAGCCCCTGATCCAATGAGGAAGAGGTGAAACCAAAAGCGTTTGTGGGCCCTTTTCTAGATATTTTTTCTTTTTATTATCCTACCAACCTATTCTAAACACCTAAACAAATTCTAACCATAAACAGTGACCTAGTTAATCAACACAACTTAATTTGCCTAACAGAAATGCATTGCAAATGCATAAAAGGAAAAACAACGATGCATAAAGGAAAGATAACAGTACATAAAGGAGGATCTAGGCTCTCAAGTTGGGCCCAACCCTGAGATCTACGGCTCCTATAGAGAACTCAGAGTTGATATAAAATAGGACTGCTTATCATTATAAGAAAATAGTCATCAGTCAAAAGTTATGCCAAAATGTCTACAAGAAAACGAGCTGAAGGTGACAGCATTGTAGTGCAAAAAAATGCAATGGTTTCAAAAGTCCCTTACGAAGGCTAAGGCCTTCTCATTTATACACCAAAAGGGCCCTAGCAGGCCTCCTAAATCTAAGGGACTCGGCTGTCCAAACTGGTAGTAGACAGTCTCTTTTCCAAAATCTGCTTGGTTGCCTTCAAGATCTGTTTTTGGTGGCCTATGAGCTCAGAGTTGGGGGTGCAGATCCCGAGGAAGGGCTATTTAATGTCATAAACAACCCCCCTACAAATCCTCACCTCAAGCTTGGCTGTCACCTAGCCCATGATTGCTCGGTTTTGCTCCAACATGTGTCAAAAAACCTGAAATAAGCACGTGTTAGCCACCTAGGAAGAGTGACCATCCTTATTCGTACAAATGACATAAAAATACTAAAAAATAATGCATAATATATGAAAAATGGAGGATTAAACAAGGACTGAACAAGGATAATTAGGAAAAATGAGCACAATAAGTTACCCAATTTGGGGCTCATCACTACCCTCCATCTTCCACAACTAGATATTGTCTCGCTTGCTCTCACAACTCTATTGCTCCTCTCCTCAACTAGCTAATCCAACCCCTCTTCCTTTCTGGTCTTTTCCTTTTATATCCTTCTCTGTTACCTAGACTGCTAGTTCTCTCTTGGCTTTTCTTCCCCTTGACTACTTCTGCACCTTCTCGCCCCCTTGGCTACCTTTGCCTTCCGCTGGCACCTTGCCGCAACTCTTCCACAACTTCTTGTTCGACCAACCAACCATTGCTACCACCTGTTTCCTTCTCATCCTTAGGTTAGCCAAAATTGGTCAAAACATTTTCAAAATAAATGAAGCCCCCAACATTCTCTTGGCCTTCTTTGTGTGTTTTTAGTTAATTTCGCCACCAACCAACATAGTGTTTGCAAACCTAGTTTCGGTGGCATTTTAGATAATTGATTTGATATTCATTTTCTATTTCTAATTTCAATTTATTTCAGGAATGCTTTTCTTTTTTCAAACAGGACACGCGCTTAATAAACACAATTGCACACACAAAACACCTTAAGAGAAGGGTGCTTGGTTTACACCACCAAGCCAAGAATTAAATAATATATCTCCACAAGCATAGACAAAGACATTTTTTTTATATCCCTTCACCATTTCTGTGTCCTTTGTGTGTTGCAACCATTACACCACCAAGGCGTTGGAATGGAGACTCTTAGGCCTTCATCCCCAGTTTCTACTTGGGTGTATTACTCCTCCCTACAGGGTTCAAGTTATTCATCTTCTGAGCCTCCATACCCACTCTTCTTCTGGTTCATCGGATTCCTCATTCGATTCCAAGCCTCCTTCAATGCATATTGTCATCATGTTAGGACCCATTGCAGGTACAAAAAACTAACCTGATGTTGGCTTCAGTTCTTCCCCGGTACCCACATCTAGCGGAATCATTACAAGAACCATTCTGATAGCTCCATTTCTACCTTTCATGGCTGGGTTAAGTCTCCAGAATTTTAGCTAGTTTATTAACGACCTTATACACCATGATGCTGGTTAGCTAGCTATGCAGACTAAGCTTCTCTCTGTTGGCATTATGATACAGGTGTTGTCCTTGATGGAAACACACTCAGAGGTTTGATACAGGTGATGGAAACTTAATCAGAGGACAGATCTTAGTACAGCAGGTCAAGAAAGAGATATATGCAGGTTCATTGTGACAAAGCAGCATATACATGCGGTTGGACGTTCTAAAGACGCGTATGCGTATACATTCACTTTCACGCAAGGAAAATTGTGTACATGTGAGAAAACTTATGTTTTGGTCCGTGATATTTAGTCCTTGGTATTTGAACCTATGGTTGTGGACCATCCCAAGTATTGGGTCCATGGTATTGTTTCTACATGGTTTTGGACCATGGTATTGAGAGAAGCCTAACCTATATAAGGAGAAGATCATTAGGCAAAAGGGGAGCAAGGAATGGATGTCTGACGAAGTGGGAAGATCTAGTATTGTTGGCTATCGATTTGTGATGCTTGGCTCGGGTTGGATATGATAGCGAAGGTATAAGTAATTATCTTTAGATCTATACGCAGGTTGTCTCTGGTGAAAGCGCGTATACACGCAGTTTTGATATAGTCAAGTAGCGTATGCATTATGAGATTTGGTGTTTCAGGTTGTTGTTGATTCTAGTGGTAGTTGCAGAGTTCTGGGCTTTGGTTTGTGTTCTATGTTTTTGATGACAGGGTTTCAGTGATTCAGTATTGGGTGATTTAGAGATTCATGATGCAAGTATAAGTTGATGATTGTATTGTAGCAGTGATTGTTTTGTGCTTATGGATCCAGTCTGAAAATGTATGAAATGTGGTCCCTGAAGAAAAGAGGGTTGTAGCCCTCTGCAGGTTGAAGCCTGCGTGCTGGTAAAGGACTGCACCAGTACATTGTAAAAGAAGTTTCTTATTAAAGGAAGAAAGAGACAAATTGCAGTAGGTGGTTTTCACCCACATTGGGTTTCCACCTTATATCATGGTGTTCATGTATGCTTCTTATGTGTGATGATCTGTACTGTTTGCTGTTAATGTGGTTAATAATGTTCTGATGCATTCACTGAAGATAAGCTTACTGAATCATAAGATTGCTGCATATACGCTTGTTGCACTTAATACAGTCGCGTATATATGCGTATATCCTTAACTGAAGTCGTGTATATGAATCTGAGTGTGAAAATGAAAAAGTATCTGATTTGCTAATACTGATTCACCGCCCCCCCCCCCCTCTCAGTATTATTTCCAACATATTTTACCTTTCCTCCCTTCAAAGTTTAGGTTTTTCCTTCCCCCCTTAGGATCCCCTTGAGCATCATAGGTTTTGGAGCTTCATGCCTATCCTTTGCAACATTTTTTACCTTTGATTTTTGTTGTTTTCCTACACCATTTACAGTAGTTTAGTTCCTCTAGATCTCAGTCCCTTTGAAATTATGTCTTTTAGGAATTTTATGTGTCTTTGAGTAGCGTGTTTTCCCTATATTGCTTAGATGCTTGATAGCCTTTTTGTGTTGGGTTTTATGTGTCTGATTGGATGTTTATTTTTATATCATTTTCAACAATTTCAACAATAGATGACATCATAAAACATGCAAACTTAACTAATCCACTTGACACTTTATTTTCACACACTTACACCCTAAGCGAACGTGAGCTTGGTTAACACCGCTAAGCCAAGACTTGAAACACTACACCATAATTGTTGGGATGGGGTCCCCAAGGGTAGAAAGAAATTAATTAGTAGTTTTTCTGTAACAAATTTTGTAAAAAATGTAAAGGCTCCGTGATTTGTGGTTGCAGAGCGCATAGTTGAATAAAAGTCAAAGGGGTTTAGCCCCTTGTTTTAAGTAAAGTTTTGAGTCCGTTTTGAGATTCACCCATGGTCCACGAACCATGGCATTGTATGAAAAAATTCTATAAATAGTTGAGTCTTGGAAAAAGGAAGAGGTAACTAGATGGAAAAAAGATAGGGGATTGGATTGATAGAAGAGTATTGGGCAGGAGCTAAGGAAGGAAGGCTCTGCTTCATGTGCTTAGATAGGGAAAGAATGGCTTCACAGTTGAGTGCGCGGAGGGCTAGGTAGAGTCTGCAACTAAGTGCGCGCACGCCTGCAGCTGTATGCGTAGGGTAGTTTGAGTCTACAATCTGTGAATCGAATATCAATAAAATACTGTTTCCAAAGAATTGATGAGTATTTCTGTTATATATATTAATGTTATATGTTGTTGATAAATGACTTGTTTTATGAAATAATAGTTGAATTCCATGTGATTATCATGAATCTACCTTAATAATGTATGTAATGGATGTTTAAACATTTCCACGGAGTTTCTGGTGATTTCTCTTATGTTTTATAATGACTTAAGTAGATCTGCGTGCATGACAATTTAGGACTTCTTTCTTATGTGCATAAGTAGGTAGATCGACTGTTAAAGGTCCACAAGGACTAATCGTGGACCTTTGTGAAGGTCTGAAGGATGTTTTAACAGAGTTATAGTGATGAACCCTAGGAGGCCATTGATCTTCACAGAAGCATATCTAAGTTGCTAGAAGACATCACACTAGTCTATGGATGCATAAACTTGGTTCTTGCATACCCCCATAATGCTTTGGGTGAGACTGCAGCCTTCGCTATGCAGGTTGTTGCTGAAAGGGCCAATAGTGTAGGGCTTTGTTGGTTGGCACAAATAACTCTGAACTTGGGTTAGGACCCCCTAAGCCAACAAATGGTTTTGTTGATGGGACCGAGATCTGCTTGAAAGAGACATGTGACGTTGCATCATTGGAATCTGACTAAGAAAGAAATTGAAAAGTGGTTGGATCAAAAGATTCATGAGTTCACAACACAAGAAAAGAGGAATCCACCCCTATCAAAGAAAGAGTGGTTGGACATGTATCTGTATACATAGATACACGAGACCTTCTCCTGCACCTTCCCCATTGAAATGTATGAGTGATTAGCCAAATTGATAGATAGTCAAGGAAGGTGGAAGCTTGATAGTCCTATAGTGTGGACTCCAAAATTTGTGCGACGAATAGAAGCCTTTGAAAAAAAGACTACACGGGCTGTCGATCATTGGATCGATTGAATTCTAGGGGATTTGTTATAGAATTTGCAGTTCATACCTTAGTCAACCACAGTGAAGCAAAGCGACAATTCTTCAAAGGACCACGAGGTAAGTATTTAAGATCATTGATTACTTGGATTAAAATGTTGTTATGTGAAAACCGGGTGATGCCATTACCTTGATGTTCAGGGCTACATAGAGTGGACGATTCTTTAGAAATCGTGATAGACCAAGACCAGAGTATAGTCCATCGATTGGACCTCCTTCAAGTGACAATGAAGGGGTAGGGAAGACTACACCGCAAAGCACTGTTCTGCTAATCACTCAGGGGATTCCTAGAACAAATCATCCATCCACTCCACCTACACCTCCACCATATACACCTTCGCCCACACCTCCACCTCCATCGCCACCTTTAACATTGAGAAAGCAATGAAAATGTCGATATTCAAGGGCATATGAAGTGAAGATCTAGAGAAGTTATAGTTTGTTGTGAATGTTGTGTGGATAGCTCAACAGATCACTGATGATAACATAAAGAAGGCACAATTGGTTACCGCTTTGCAAGATCGTGCGCTAATCTGGTACATTAAGTATTGCATTGATAATCCTCTTGCAATGCTAGCAGAAACTAAGATGGCTTTGAACAAAGAATTTAGTAAGCCTAAGTTTGACTCATAGTCAGTGATTGAATTCAAAGAGATCATGATGAAGGTGGAAGAGACACCTTGGGACTTTGATCAGAGGTTGAAGTTCCAGATCAAACAGGCTAACATGCAGATCTCGAAGAGCCATCATCATGATTGGTTTATCTCACTGGTTCTACTCCATTTGAGAATCTCTCTTTCACATCAGAAGATAGATACACAGGAAGAAGCCTTGGAGATCTTAGTGAGGCTACATGCATCACCTATTTAGGATACGAACCTCAGAGTACAAAAGATCCACTCACAATTAGCAAGATTACACCTAGAATTACAGAGTTTGAAGAAAGACAAGGAGACTAAACCAAAAATACGTGCAGAAGTCTAGTGTTTGAAGTGCAAGGGCCATGAGCATGATAAGGATCAATGTCTTGTGTACACAAATTATATTACAAGAGGGAGGATGATTCCCCTGAAACTAGAAGCCCCAACATGGATGAGCATGGGGGCTATGCAGTGGTGTGCCATTTGTCAAGTTACTAGGAAACATGCGACAGATAAATTCCATTTACGTTAGAAGTTTGTTCAGACAACCCAACAGTTGTTCTGTAATTTCTACAAATATGTGGGCCACGATGAGCACCACTGTCGAAGTTATGAGTTGATGATTGAAAGAACCCCTACATACCATATGCAAGTAGAAACGCAGCCTCCAAACCAAGGTGTTGGAGGAGCGCACAGAGGATATCAAGGTCAAGAATGGGGCCAAGGGGGAGGAGGGCCTAGTAGAGGTTGCGGTCAAATTATCTACTGCAACTATGGAAAGTCGAGGCACCATGCGCGAGAGTGCCAGAATCCTACACACCCATCATGTCAATATTGTAGACAATTTCACCATACTATAGAATAATTTCCAGTGCTAATAGTTAAAATGCAAGAGAATGAAACGCAGGCTCAACAACCTATGCAGAATTTACAGATGATGAGCACTAAGCCCTGTGAGGAAGATAAACACATTAATATTGTGCTAAGAAGTGGAATGAAAATTGGCACTGATAAAGGTAAATAACCTAAAGAAGAGGGATGGGTCCGCAAAGCACCAGAGAAAGAAGCAGGCTTTGATTTGGATCGCACTAAGGAAAAATTTATGGAATCCAAGAAGAGCTTTGCTAAGGCCTTCACCTCAGGAAGCTAGGACAAGATGTAAAAAATCAGCGTGCCTGCAGAAGTTGATCTTTTCTACTCACTACGTTTTTGGAAACTTGCATGAAGTTGTTACACGATAGCAAGGTTGTGGAAGGTCTGCATGAATTAATAAATAAGTGCACTAGAAAAGAGAAGGACCCTAATGGACACCGCATGGTCAGAAATATTGGAAAACATAAGGAAAGAATAGAATGAGAGATGCAGATAACCGTGCAGATAGGTGATTATGAGATGGACTAGGTCATCTTGGATCTGGGGTCCAACGCAAATGTTAATGCTAAAACAAACATGGGAAAGGATGGGGAGACTTGCACTACAATGGTCTCTGATTCAACTCAGAATGGTGAACCAATAGAAAATCATCCCCATGGGATGATTATATGGAGTAACCATTGAAATTGAAGGTGCGAGTGTGATGGCAGACTTTTTGCCAATGACAGTAACCCCTATCCTGCACTCCTGGGAATGGACTGGGCTATTGATATGAATGGGGTCATTAATTTAAAGAAGAGGACAATGTCATTTGAAATAAATTCACTTCAGGTTATAGTGTCATTGGACCCTGCAGAATGGGCATTTTATACTGAACTAGTCTGTGATTATGAGGGAAGTGATGATGAAATGGATCAAATTTACAAAATAATAGCGCGAGATCAAGACTGGATCAATCCAACAGTGGATGGATGGATTGCATGGGATTGGTAGAGTTCCTGCACCTCTGATTCAGATGAGGAGTTAAAGCATTGGTAGAATTGCTTACATGAAGTTTCTACATTGAGGTGCAATATGATGACGAAGTCGTTGCGCTATGTTTCATCGGAGGTAAGAAAATTACGTTATTATGATGTTTTAACTGATGTAGATCTATTTTTGGAGGAATTTTAGTGTGAGGTCCCTGAGGACCACCATGTCCAAGCATTAGAATTGGTGTTGCACGCTACGCCTGCACAATGGCAGGGTACGCATAAGGATAGTTTTGTTGGATGGTGAGATTATAGAAGAATGATGAAGTTATGGTTTGGGCATACTAATGCTAGAATGAATGAGAAGTATAATGGAAAGGATGATCTGCGCGATCACCTAGCAAAATGGACTAAGGCATGGGGCATAGAACCACAGCCAGAGTGGGTACACATATTTTGTCATACCTTGGATACAATCCCCATGAATTGGTATCTTGAAATGGAGCTCCACCATGGCACCGCAGAATGGGATGTATTGAAGGAAGGGTTTTTATTGAATTTTAGTTTTGAGGATGGGTTTGCAAGCATTGATGAAGCACAACAAGGAGTGGTTATCTTTAGAACATCAAAGGAACCTATGGAATGGACCCAACTGGACTGGAGCACCCAGCTATGCCATGAATTAAAATGATATAACGTGACTGTTGAAGAGGGAGAAGAAGACCTGAGGAAAATCAATATTCTAGAGGCAGAAAGGCATCATGAAGTCGAAGGAACACAAATAGAAAACTCGAACATCTCTGCACCTTTGAAAACAAAGCAAGTAAACATTGGCACTGAGGAAGAAATGAAATTTGCGAAAATTAGAGATTATTGGGATGACGCTATAGTAGATAAAGTTTTTGAACTACTCCGCAAATACCAGGATCTCTTTTCCACTAAGTTTTTAGATTTAAAGGGCATAATCGATGATTTGGGTGTCATGAAGATCACATTGAAACTAGGCATGAAGCCTATTAAACAGAGGCCTTATCTCCTTAATCCTAAACATAAGGAAAATGTTTGCCAAGAGCTGGATAAGATGTTGGAGGCAGACATCATAGAACCTATTGAAGAATCTGATTGAGTGAGCCCAATGGTGGTCCAAGAGAAGAAACAAAAAGGTGAAATAAGGATTTGCGTAGATCTGCAGAAGCTTAACGATGCATGTGTTCATGATCTATTCCCAGCGTCGTTTATAGATGAAGTGTTAGACAATGGTGGAGGGTAGGAGACCTATTCCTTTACTGGCAATTTCTCGAGGTATCATCAAATCAAGATCATGCTAGAGGATAAAAGCAAGACAACCTTCGTGACGAAGTGGGGTTTTTTCAGTACAATGTGATGCCATTTGGACTAAAGAATGCACCTGTAATATTTTCTCACGTAGTCATAACAGCATTCAAGGAGTTCATTCATAAGTTTATGGAGGTATACTTTGATGACTGGACATTATTTGGATTAGTGAAGCACCATATAGCAAGTCTACGCTTGATGTTGGATACATGTCGTAGATACCATATCGCGTTGAATTTGAAAAAATGCATATTTTGTGTTCCTTTTGGGATCTTGCTGGGTCATGTTGTGTGCAATCAAGGATTGATGGTGGACCCTGCAAAGATTGCGGTGATTGTAAACTTGGAGGCCCCTAGGAATCTTAAGTAGCTACGTGTGACGTTGGGACATATGGGATACTATTGAAAATTTATCAAAGCTTATTCTCAAATTACTATGCCCATGGAGAAACTACTAAAGAAGGACGAAACATTATGTTGGGATGAAGAATGTAAGTGAAACTTAGATGTATTGAAAGAAAATATGGTCACTGCATCGACCTTGGTATTCCCCGATTGGAAGAAGGAGTTTCATGTACATGTGGATGCTTCTTGCATTGTGATGGGTGTAGTATTAACACAGGCCGGTGAAGGAGAACTGGACCATCCTATTGCCTTCGAAAGTAGGAAGTCATCAAAGGCCTAGAGAAACTATTCAACAACTAAGTACGAAGGGCTAGCCATGGTCTATGCACTGCAAAAGTTCAGACACTATCTATTAGGAGGGCATTTCAAGATTTATACAGATGATTCTGCCTTGAAATACTTGGTCAACAAGCCTATGTTGGGGGGCAAGATCTGTAGATGGTTTTTATTATTTCAGGAGGATGACTTTGAAGTCATTGTGAAGCCAGGAAGGTTGAATGTGGGACTTGACCATCTGTCACTGATTGAAATAGGAGAGGAACCTAGTAATCTAGTGGAAGGGTTGCCAGATGCGTAGCACTTTGCAGTGCGCATAGCGGATGACCATTTTATAGACATTATTCACTTCTTGACTACGGGGACAACACCAGAAGGATATACAAGTTAGCAGACGAAGGAATTAGTACTGCGCATGGCCAATTGTTCAGTTATTACGGGACATTTGTATAAAATGGGTGTAGATGAAATATTGCGAAGATATGTCCCAAGATTTTTAGTGGGACCAAATTCTCGTTGAAGCTCATGGGGGAGCTATAGGAGGCCATTGTGGAGGCAAAGAAACTGCACAGAAGGTTTTGCGCACAGGGCTATGCTGGCCAACATTGCACAAGGACTCCAAGGCATACTGTAAGGTGTGCGATGCATGTCAAAGAATTGGCAGACCATCATGAACAGATGAGTTACCACTACATCCTTAGGTGTCCTTGCGGGAATTTGAGAAATGGGTGATTGATTTTGTTGGGCCGATTCATCCCCCTCGAAAGAAAATGGGTGTGCGTTATATTATCACTGTGACGAAATATCTAACCAAATGGGCATAAGCACAACCGATTAAGGATTGTACAGAGGCTATGACAACATAATTCTTGTTTGAGTATGTCTTAACCAGATTTGGATGCCCGAAAGTGTTGATGAGTGACAGGGGTATACACTTTATGAATGAAACGATCAGTGCATTGACTGAGGAATTCCAAGTCTACCATAAAAAGAGTACACCATATCACTCGCAGGCAAATGGAATTGTCCAATCCTTTAACAAGATTTTAGAGGACGCACTAACGAAGATCTATAACGCACAATGGAATGACTAGGATGTATGCGTACCTACAGTTTTATGGCCTTATAGGAATACTTGCAAGAAGCTGACATGACAAACGTCGTTCAGATTGGTCTATGGACTCAAAGTCGTAATTCCGATGGAATACATTGTGCCTAGTCTATGCATAGCAGCGTTGATGGACATGGCGGATCGCGAGGCCTTGGAGGAAAGGCTCGCGCAACTAATGGAGCTCGAAGAAGATTGATTTTTGGTAGGATTCCATCAATAAGTATAGAAGGGACATGAAAAATAATGGCATGATCGCCATATCAAGCATTGCACATTCAAGGTAAACGATCTTGTCCTGTTATATGATAGTAAATTCACTAAATTTTCGAGTGAATTCTAGATGCATTGGTTATGGACATATATTGTCAAAGAAATTATAGATGGAGGTGCAGTTCAGCTTGTGAAGATGAATGAGGAACCCTTCTTGGGAAGAGCGAATGGGAGTAGGTTGAAGTTGTACACATGGGATCCTATGCAATGACTATATGGCAATAGGATAGTCTTAGTGCTCTAGGCAGTTGCAAGGGAGGACGGGACTATAAACTACACTGCTTGGATTGAAGAACAAAGCAGGGAGTAGGTTGCATAGAGAGTGGAGAAGATGCAACAAATGAATTTTCTCTCAAGAAGTTGCACCATGGGGAAAGGTACCGCGCAGCCTAGTAGGAAAATGATCATTGGAGTTACTATTCATGACTTGACGGCCAGAAAATGGTTACAAGGAGTGAGGTCGGATTTGAATTTAAAAACCCTTATAAATTACGCGTGCCAGTCCAACAAAGAACACTTTGCGCTCTAAGACGTGTTGCTAAATTGTGTTGTTTGTCACCTATGTGCAGAGCATTCTAGGAAGAATTATTTTCACAAGAAAACTATTCTCTCGTAGCTCGAGAGTTATTTATGGAGATAATAACTTCCACTAACCCCGCCGAAGCCCTGAGTTTGGGAGCCACTGTGTCCAACGCGCGAGGACTGGAAGTGTCTAGTGTAAATGCTACGCCTGCAGTGCCCACAACACTGAGGTCACCTAGACCAAAGCAGACTATGGCTAAATAAAAGTAGCTTGCTACAAAAGAAAAGAAACCAGTTGCAAAGGAAAAATCAAAGAAGCTGGTGCTGGTGCGTGAGTCACCGAGGAAGCATATCGAAACACAGGAAAATTAGAAAAAGGATAAGCATCCAAAAAGAGTAGTGGACCTAGAGGAGGAAGATATTCCAGGAAGTGGAGGAATTGACGCCGAAGGGGTGGAGTCGATGACAAGGCTTCCTGAGTATATCCCTCTGTGCAAGGGAAAAGCTAAGGTCACGAAGGATCATGATATGGAAAAAATTTCAGTGTCAACACCTTTGCTTCCTAAGCAGGTTGTGTTCGAGGGTCCTCAGCTGGTGCGAATTCCACACAAAGTTTCCACACTTGGCGATTCACAAGTACATGCATAAATTTGACTTTGAAGACATAGGAGTTGCAACTTTGGAGCCCATGAAGTGGGTGTGCGATGTTGAGCAGTTAAGGCTACTCAATCTGTTGTTGGTTCTACATTATCACCGCATCCCCATTAATACATTCTATGTGTGCTAGCTCCTCGTGCTGGTGAATGATGGGTGCCTATGGCTTGGAGAGCCTATCCCTATCACTGACACGTTGATCCATAGGATCATGAAGTTACCTTACAAAGGCACGAACCCTGCCAACGAGTTTGGGCGAAAAAGTGGAGAGAAAGAATTAGAAGACAAGATGAAGAATGAGTTTGGGTTGATAAAAAAGTTGCGAGGGCATTCTATCACATCCATATCAGACCCGATAGTGTAGTTAGATTCCCAAATCCTAGAAGTCAAGGTAATTAGAAAATGTCATGTGGATGAAGTTACAGTGGTGGTCATTTCACTCGCATTGCAGCGCGCGAAGGGGATTCAATACAACTGGACCAAGTATATATGTCAAGAGTTCTCGCGAATTGTCGCAAGGCCTAGAAGAAGATCTGGCCATTTCATTATGTGTGGCTATTATTATCCATTGTTTTGGTTTCTTGGATGTTACCGAAGCATAGCTAGTTTCCTCCGCACAAAGAGGAATTTCCCGAGACAACACAGTTTGCCTCCTTATGGGCATCAAAAGATCCAGAACAGGTTAAGGAGACAAAGATCTTTCGAGTGTTCATAGAGATGGACATGCACATGGAAATTAGCCAATGCCCAATATTGTCCCCCACATTGTACATGCAGCTCTCAGCTTATGAAGAATTCAATGCCGATTTTCAAAGGGTCTCGATTAGAGCATGCAAATACCCTGAGCATAAATGGTACGCGTTGCCCTATATGGTGATAGATACAGACATCTAGGAAGTCATAGGGCTATGGCTGAGGGAATGGTGCATTCCTACGGAGTTAGATGCTGGAACAAGCACAAGCTTAGAGAGCTCGACTACGCAAAATCTGAAGGATGCTTCTCAGTAGGCTTCGCGCACCTTAGCTGTGCAAAAGAAGGAGGAGGCTACTACGGCAGTTGTAGAGAAAGCCCATCTAGAAAGGAGTGTGCTGCCAAGGCCTAGGCAAGGCATGAGCAGAAGGATCTAGAGGAAAAAAAGCAGTTGGCTTCCCACCACACTGAAGAGCAAGAACTATCTGAGCAAGGAGGAGGTGGCAGTGAAGAGAAAACAACTCCTTTCATCCTGAAGAAGCACATGCAGGAGCAGCAAAGTGGGCAGCGAAAGAAACAAAATTCTGACAAGCAGATGCATGTGGATCCCATGGTGCTAAAAATGAGTGATCTTGATGAGATCGGTGACAAAATTTGGGACACCATGACAGAGGTGTTGCAGCAATTTGAGCAGAAATATATGCAGATGCTTGGGGGCGTCTAGAAGGATCTGTGTAAGCTGCAAGTCCAAGAAAACATAATTCAAGAAAAAGTAGGGAAAGAGAGTGCCACACAAGCTAGCTTGACATAGGGAAGGACTGTAGTATCATAGATAGATTGGCCTTAGGATTTCAAAATATTTCCTTTGCCCGAAGGGTCAGTCCGCACAGAGATGGAGGAGCAGTGCTCGGTGCTTCACATAGTCAAAAACATGAGGTTGAACCTTGACACACTGCCTCTTGAGTCTCTGCATGTGCTACCTTAGGTGGTCGTGGAGGATCTTAGGATTAGAGAACAACATGCACTCACTGCTGTCAATGAGTTCAAAGTCAACAATCAGAAACAGTTTGTAGAAAAGACTCAGGCCTTGAAAGAGTAGGAGGAGTTGCATGCACAATGTCAGAACCTGGTCACAGCAATCGTGCAGGCCTGCAAATCTATACCTGAGTTGGGTATACCCAATAATGCAGAGGCTTCAACCAAGGTAATAAAATTGGTTGCTACAGTGCGCACTTCAAAGGAGAAGGTTGACAAGGTGACTTTCGACCTTAGGATGCATATATCTGAGTTGTACTTGAAGTTGTAGCTGACCACACCACTAGAGGTGCGGGAGCAAAGGAATGCAGCAACTAAAGAATCCATGGCCTAGCTAGATGTTGTCATTCAACAGTTTGAAAAGCTCTTCATGCATGCACTGGGCCTCTGGGAGACATTGTACGAGGATCCTACACTGCAACAATTGAGCATATAACTTCAGGAAGTGCAACAATGGTAGGATGAAACTGGCACAACAACGTCAATGTTGGTACGAGTCCAGCACCTTACACACCTATAGGAAGGTAAAGAAAATTTTCTATAGATACAGGAATTGCAAAAGAAGAAGTGAGTGCTCAGCACATGACTTGAGGCTTGGATAGAGGAAGCCAACCAGCTTTCATAGAACATTATTGAGAAGTTGAAGGGTATGCAACAAATGCATAGGACTACGTAGCTAGTAGCAGAGGCGCAAACCACGAAGAAGTTGGTACAAGAGGTGTAGAAGGCAGCAGAACAGAGTACATTGGAGCTCCAAAGACTAACTAAACCATTCAGCGAACTCTGCCAGAAAGTAGAACATCCAGCTGAGTGACTCGAGGGTGAGTCGTGATCTTTGTGTTGGGGGCCTATTGGGATGGGGTCCCCAAGGGCAGAAAGTAATTAATTAGTAGTTTTATTGTAACAAATTTTATAAAAGATGTAAAGTCTCTACGATTTGTGGATGCAGACCACGTAGATGAATAAATGTCAAAGGTGTTTATCCACTTATTCTAAGTAAAGTTTTGAGTTAGTTTTGAGATTCACCCATGGTTCGCTGATTATGGCATTGTATGAAAAAAGTCTATAAATAGTTGAGTCTTAGTGGAAGGAAGAGGTAACTAGATGGAAAAAAGATAGAGGATTGGGTTGATTGAAGAGTCTTGGGCAGGAGCTAAGGTAGGAAGGCTTTTCTTCCTCCACTTATATAGGGAAAGAAAGTCTCTGTAGCTGAGTGCGTGGAGGCCTAGGTAGAGTCCGCAACTGAGTGTGCGGACCCCTGCAACTGTGTGTGTAGGGTAATTTGAGTTTGTAATATGTGAATTGAAGATCAATAAAAGACTATTTTCGAAGAATTGCTAAGTATTTTTGTTATATCTATTAATGTTATCTGATGTTGATAAATGACTTGTTTTATGAAATACTGGTTGAATACTATGTGATTATCGTGAATCTACCTTAATAATGTATGCAATGAATGTTTAAACACTTCAGCAAAGTTTTTAGTGATTTCTCTTATGTTTTCCGACTACTTAAGTAGATCTGCATGAACGACAATTTAGGATTGCTTTCTCATGCGTGTAAGTAGGTAGATAGACTGTTAAAGGTCTGCAAGGACTAATCATGGACCTTCGTGAAGGTTTGAAGGCTGTTTTAACAGAGTTACAATGATGAGCCCTAGGATTCCATTGATCTGTGCAGAAGCAGATCTAAGGCACTGGAAGACATCATACTAGTCTCTGGATGCAGAAACTTGGTTCTTGCATCCCCCCATACTTCTTTGGGTGACACTGCAGTCTGCACTACATGGGTTGTTTCTGAGGGGGCCAGTAGTGTAGGGTTTTGTTGGTTGGCCCAACTAACTATGAACCCGGGTCAGGACCCGCTAGGCCAACATTAATAAGTCAACCTACATAGATTAAGCCCACTTGGACCAACGCCAAACAATATTTGTATTTTAGGTATAGGATCGATGGGATAGACTTGAAATAACACTCATTGATCACTTTCATTGAGACATAGAAGTTTACATATTAGGGAGCTTAAAATCCTTCACCATCCCATGGTCCAAAGCCGGAGTGTGTCAGAAACTCAATTCAGAGGGGGTTACGCTAATGTGTTGGCTGACTACCAAGAAGCTCAAGAATCGACTACCCCCTGTGGGATGAAGGTAACCGTAGTGACCAATATTAGGAAAACACCCTATAGGACTAGCTATGGGAAGCAATTGGTTCTCTACCCTACCTTTCTCAAGACAACTCTTCTTGCAGGGACAAGATTCCGTCAAGTAAGAAGTTCTTTGGAAGGCCATCTGAAACAATAGATTTAGGATTGTTTGAGGATTTAAACCACCTATTGGCTAGAGGTCATTTTCCTTGATAGGATGTGTTTTCTTATATTAGGGAAACATCATTAATATAGTTATTTTACACTTTGCACCATTGTACTAGGTGTTTGCTTGATATTTGTTGCTATTTTACTCCTATCATCACCCTTTAGTCCTTAGATTCATTATTGTCTTGACATCATTGCACCCCCTAGGAATTTGTCACGGAGAATTATAGGCCTTTGCCCTCAGTTTCCATTAGGACATATTACTCCTCATCAAGTTAGATTACTTTCTCCAATCCTATATCGAGTCATCATTCTGATTCTGATTCTGCTGATTCTTCTAGTTCTTCCTTTGATTATACGTCTTCTCAACCCTGTACTATGACCATGTCAGGCACCAACGTGGGTGTGGGAAACCAAGGTGGTAACCCAAGTACCAACTAGGGTAACCCCACAAGCAGAACCTCCACTAGTATGGTCACTCCTCTTCCATTACTTCCTTTTATGGCTGGTTTAAGTCTCCTTGATTTCAGCGAGCCATCAATGGTCCTCTTCTCCATGATCCCAATTGGCCAGCTATGCCTACTTAACTTCCTTCATACATCCCAAATTTTGAAGGTAATCGTGGAGAATATCCCACAAATCATGTTTTCTCATTCCATATGTGGTTTTCATCCAATTCTATCACTGAAGACTCCATCTGTCTTCGTATGTTCCAACACACTCTTACTGGAGATGCTGCTAAGTGGTATGTTGATCAACCCAAAGCCACTCATTCCACTTTTGCAACTTTGGCCAAATATTTTATTTCCATTCTCCATTTACCTCTCCATTGCAATACTGGTACCGAACTATTGACTTATTTCTGACAAACATCTACCACCTGCGTATCCAACCATGTTCAAGAATGACATAGAAGGAGGAGCATTTGTAGAGCTCTTGAATTCAAAGACCGCATCTATATGTATTAGTTCCTTAGATCTCTTTTGGCCCCCATTTCTAAATATGTTGATTCACACTTCCCGTAGTCTGAGAAAGATGCACTCCAAGTAGCCTTGAAATTTGATTTGATCTATGCCCAGTTAGGTTATGTTTATACAGTCATCCCCGACCTGCCTCGGCCTGGTGCTGCTAATGCACCTAGGGAATATCATGTCATGGATGGTATCATTCAAATAATTTCACACCATCAACCATATGCTCCACCTCCGATGAGTTATGGTCAACCTCTGGGAGGGACCAGTTCGTCTTACATTTATCCCTCCCCCAATCTTCCACTTGGCAACTCTTATCTAGGTCCCAACACGCCATATGGATATCCCCATCCACATCAAAATATGTATGGGCTAGCTATTGTTCCACCTATTTATCCCAATGCTGCCCCACCTTTTTATTATCTCTATGCATCGCCTAAGGCTCCATCCCCTCGGGAACTAGCGCCCCAACCCCCCATGCCTACTCCACCTCTGCCATAGCAATCACCTCCTCCACAAGGTCAAGTGTATTCTCAACAGAGGGCACCCAACCCCCTAACCCCAAGAAAAGGAACAAGGGGAAAGGTAACCAGAACTAGAAATCTCAAGGTAATCAAGGTAGCCAGGGTCCACCACCTAATGCACCTAGGGATGCCAGCTTAATCCCGCAACCTAGCAACAAGGTGGATAGTCCAAGAAAAACAAGGATCTTCATATGAAAAAACCTCATGCATGTTGCGACATATATGGAAATTATACTCATGATTGTCCCCTTTTACCTCAGATGCATCAAGTATGGGAAGCTCAAGCAGTTGATTCTAGAGGACTATAGCCCATAGCTCCTCCTCCCCCTCCTGCCTCATCTCAAACAACAATGCTTACCAATCATTTTCCTCATTAATGATATCTTGTTTTTCTACGTACATAAGGTTAGGAAACTCCACCATCTGGTCACCATGATTATAATATTCTTATGATGAATTTTGATGAGGTCAATACCAAGCAATTAAACCTCCAGACTCGATCGTGCCAATATGACAAGCCACCCACTAAGTCAACAACTAAGTCCCAACTCCAAGTCTCCACTGAGCCTCTCTCATCATCCAATGGTACCTTACATATCCCTCTACCTAAGGTAGAGGTTATTCCTAACATCCCCAAAGGTCCATTACATCGAAACGCTGCTTTTACTAAAGTGACCCGTAACTATAACATAGTAGATGACTTGGCACAGTCTCCTATTGCCATGTCAATGTTGGAATTCCTCCAAATGTGCCCATCCCAATGAAAAGCTCTAGTATTAGCTTTGGGTGTTGTGTATCCCAAATATGATTGTATGATTGTCTTTCACATTGAAAAGTAGAGAAATACTCCCCTACCCTCATCCATTGCATTTCAAATACGAGTCTCCATAAGAAACACCACTGTCCAACAGTGTATCATAGATGAAGGTGCCTCCACCTGTGTGATGGTTGCTAATGTTTGGAAGAAAATTGGTTCACCTGATCTATCTCCTTCCACCATCACTCTCCATTCTTGGGACGATCATCCCTCACAGCCCCTTCACTTATATAACAACTATCCTGTCACTATTGTCGACAAGACTGTGTATATTTATATTGAAGCCATCAATGCCCCCTTAGATTACAACATCCTTTTGGGTCATAGTTATGCCTATGTTATGTCTATTGTCACATTTGCAGTTCACTGTAAGAAGTGTTTCCCTCATAATGGAAATATATTCACTATCAATCAATTGGTGTACTATGATCCCAAATCTCAAACTTCACCTCAGTCCAATATTTCATTAGTGACTAACAATAATATTGTCTCGTCCCTCACTAATGTCTCTCCTGGTGCCTACAAATATTCCACTTTTCTTGGTGTCTATTATGGTCCACCACCTACTCCTTATAAGCCTATATCATCTGGTGTTTGCATGCTCCAAGAATCGTGAGCCACCCAAAAATGGTCTAGTATGACTTCACAACAATCAACACCTCTGCAACATGTTGTTCCTACCCCAACCCAGCCTTCCAATACTACTCTTAAAGGACCATTTCCTTCTACCAGTATCTCTCCTAATCCATTTCATCCTAGAACCATTCCCCCAGGTCTTAACTATCTTGGAGCAGTTACCCTAGGCCATTACACTTTTGGTTAGATATCATTCTTATTTCCACCCCTAGGAGTTTATTCTACACCTATCAAGGCTACATTGAGTTTACCTAAAATTACCTTGGGTATCCCAGTTTGCTTCATTGATCCAACCACAAACATTCCCCCAAATCAACTCAAGCCTTACATTGTTTTGACCCCATTCCAAGGTGTTGTTCCTACCCTTGCCTTTTCTTTAGTTCCAAAGGAACCTCAATAGTAACCTTCTACTATTGCAAAAACATTTGACGAGGGGGGGAAACCCCAGAAAAAGGGTACCAAAGATAAGGCTCCCCCATCAACTCCATCTCCTCCTAAGCCGCCAAAGCCTATTCCTCCATGCACTTTGTGTGATGTTGTTGGCCATGCCACCAATAATTGTCTTTAGCTCCCTCATATGAAGAATGTGGTCTCTGATACCTTCCCTGATTCTAACATTCCTTAGGTTAATTAAATTCTTGTAATAAGCATGGTAACTTTGTTGATTAAAGTGTAATAATAATATGGATACTCATGATCTTCTTGTTCACCTTGTTTATATTTTGATAAGCTTAGAAAGTATGAATGGATGCCTTGACTTAAAGAAGTGGTCTAGTGATTATGATCCTTAAACTATAATGATACACTTGTTATCTGCCCTAGTTATATGACACCAACCCTTGATGAAAGTCTTATGTCATATTCATATGTGGTAGTAGTTGATGATAACATGTAATGACCATGATGAATATATGTTTTAGAACTTGATATAGTTTGATTTCATAATCTAACAATTTTTTTGATGCATGAAAGTATTATGATAGACAGGTTGATGTTTTGAATGATGATGATTGAAGTGGCTTTCCATTTAGAGGGAGAAAATTTTCATGAGTTCTTAACACCGATTATTATTTGAAAATAAGACACTTTACTGTTGGAGGAAGGATTAACAGAGAATGGTTCTCCTAGTTTAAGCCTCAACCACACAAAAGAAGGCTTAAGGGTGTGGTTATAAGCCTCGCAATTGGACAAAAGAGGGCCTATGGGTGTGTTTATTTTTGTAGGACACAAAAAAAACTAAATCCTTATGAACGACCTCATGAGTGCACCAAGAGTATGACGGTCTTTCAAATATGGAGCTGACAATAGAAAGTCCTATGAGTAGGGAAGTTTGAATGTTTGACTTACTATAGAGAATGTGATTATGTTAACTAAACTTGTTTTTGCAGGGGACTGGAATTTCCATTTTAGTATGTTATTTTGATTTGACCATTGAAGTTAGTATGTTTCAGTATTTGATAACAGTTACAAGGGTTTGAAAAGATTTGGCTTATTGGTTTAATATAGATGAGAAATATTGGAATTTTGACATGATTCTTGATAGTTCATAGATATGTTTTGGATTATGGATTGATTGAATTCACAGTGATAACAAGTTAGAGTTTTTATCAAATTTGGTACCTCACAATGATGATTTACCTTGATGTGACATGACAGTATGGGAATAGTGACTCTAAATGAATAACATTGGTATTGGAACATTGGTTGAAGTGTAAACAATTGTTATTCAATATGTAGTAATCTCACAATGAATGTATGCATTTGCATCTAGTGATGGAAATGATTTATATTATGATTGTGAGGATGGATTAATAAAGATTGGATTGATATTGCTGGGTAAATAATATTTGTTGACATGATAATAGATAAGGTTGTAACTTGGTTTGGATGTGATCTCTACCTGACACCTGGTCCGAAGAGTTTTATTGGAAGAAACTTTTACGGCTTTGATATTAGTTTTGATTTGACATCTATGGCTTGATAAGTTGACTTAGTTGATTTGATTGCACAATATTGATTTGTGTGAGGCTGAGTATATTGGTTTGATCGATATAATGTTTGCAAATAGAATTGTATGATTTTAAGCAAGCCTTCCAAGCCTAGTATATCCACATTGACAATTACCTGGTGAAGCTAGGAAGAAATGTCAATCTGAACATGTACTTCAAAGTGGTCCAAGGTATGACTTTCAGTTTGGTTTTATATGGTGATGGTCTATTCTTGACTGGTAATGAGCCTCTGATGATCAAAGTAAGAGGGATTTGGACTTTGAAATTCGAAATGAATAATATTGGCATGATAAACTACTTTCTGAATTTTGGAAAAGAAAATATATATCATGAAGCTATTGAAGAGTTTTTAGAAAGACGAAATGCAAATCCTTGCACACTCCAATTGAATTTCAAGAAATTATATAGAGATATGTTGAACCTGACTTGGTAACCAAAAGTGTATTGAGACATTAGTGTTCATTTTGAACACCCATATAGGTATATGTTTTTCAGAGAACAACTTAAGTCAATTCACGATTGAGTCGCGTCATACACACTGTGTTGCATCCAAACACCCTTCGAGATATTTGCATGGGACAATCAATGTTTGGGTTTGAGATAGGCTTCGTATGATATATGACTACATGGATGTACTTTTGTTGTTTGGGATCATTATTGATGGGATGAGCACATGGGGTTTTGCTTTAGTATGAGATTTTTAATGATATTTTGGATGAAAATTCCATTCTTTTAAGCATGCCTGAGGTTGAGTACAATGTTGCTAGCGTGGATAGATATGAGGAAAGTTGAAGAAACTCTTTGGAAAGTTATTTTAAATAGGTTCTATATGTGATAGTGATACATTGCAATAAGAAAGAGTGGGATATTATTGGCAGAAAATTCCAAATATAGTTGGGACTTAGATATCTTCATATATTGAGACAGTGTTGTTGTACGAGACAAGCTTTGGATTGTGGTTGATACCTCCATTAAAGGGAGGATGAATAATATATCATTTTATATCATGTATTTTTTCTAATATAATATTTGATTTGATGTCCTACATGAAAAGGAAAATAGAGGACTACAGATCTAGGTAATGTATGAGGCATTATGATTAAACTTTTCAGTAAGAAAGTAATAGATATGAGCACATTGATATGTTTCTTTTCTAGAGAGAGTAGGGTTAGTCGAGGACACTGAGTTGGCTCTTCCCCCTTATCTCAGCTCCCAAGGTTAGGAGTTGAGATATAGAGCTCCTGGGGTTGAGGTATCTCTAGAAAATAGGGTAGCATCCCTATCTTCAACCCATAAGATGGAACATGTTGCTTACCTATCTTGGTCTAGCAAAGTATATCCCATTTTGCATCATACCCACAAGTTAGGCTTGTTGGGATATTCACTCCCCATTTGGCCAACGAGTTGAGAGACAGCTTGAGAGTGTGTGATCCTTACCTTTGGTAAGTTGGGTACCTCACCCAAGCTTATGATGCAATTTTTTATACCACATGACTCTTGAGGGTCATTTCTCAGAACATTAGCAAGAAATAGGATCGTTTTTATCCTTACCTCAGATAGCAAGTGGTATCTCACCCATTGATTACACAATGGGATGGTTGTCATCCTTTCTTGGTAAGTTTAATCTCACATGTTGCTCGATGAGATGAATTAGGGTGAGAGTGTCCCATACGACCTTCCCCACTATCATATACATGAGGTGAGAGTGTCCCATAAGACCTTCCTCATTATCAATGGATTATGGGTTGAGATGTCCTCCTCGATGTGGTTCCAGGTTGAGTAAATCTCCCTAATGTTGTTCTATATTGAGATAAGATCTCCGATATTGTTTATGTAAATTCAGGGTGGTATCTTGGACTCCCCTCTGATGTCAAAGTATTCTTCTTTTAGATTTGAGAATGTTCAGCATATGACTAGAGACAATCAAGAGATAAGCAAAGATGACCAGACATGAGCAGTGATGACATTTGATGACACGATAATTGAGATACAATGTGGTTTTATGCCATGATACTTATGATGATTACATGATCCAGGTGGAATTTCTCCCTAGCTGAAAGAGCATGTTAATTTGGAATATTGGTCAAAATTCCAATCATGGGACTAGATTCCTCTTTTCGAGAGGACCAATTTTGACTTTTGAAGTACTTGATTTGGATAAATGAAAGTGTATTTTTAAATTGAAGCCCACATGTGTACAAAAGGATAGGTTGGCCCAAAACAAAAATTGGACACACTCTATGGCTATAAATACAAGTCATGTGGCCATAATTTGATCATCATCATTGTTGTAGCTCCGAGAGACAATCTTAGATTGCTTACAAGACCAATGCCTAGGTACATCTAGATTGGTGTGTCTCAAATGATTCTCAAGTAGGAGGAGACATCACCCATGTTCTATACACATATATAAGAGTCAAGAGTTGGTTCTTTCATCCAAAGATACAAGTCAGGTATTTCAGTATTTCTACACATACACAGTTCCCAGAAATATAACAGAAAATAGTGGAGTCTAAGCACTTCAAAGGCTTACAATTTAATCAACTTTGTGGAATAAATGAGAGAAGACAAAGAGAAGGGATAACTCAAAATGTAGATCTCAAAGCACCAAGAATTATATATTAAAAACATAGAGCCTGAAACCATGAGATTTGCTACAATTATTTGAGTTACAGGTAGATATAATGGACAAAAAAGAAATTGTATGTTATGATTCATGTAGTGTAGTTTAAAGATATAATTTCAACCCATCAAATAGGCATGTGCATTAATAGCTCATTGCAAATGAATCTGTATGCAAGTATGAAATATTTTGGCATCTACAGTTGCATGAATTCAGAGAAAAAAATATACAAAACGGATGCAAACAGGAAATACCAAACTATAATACTTAAAAGGAGGAATCACCACTACTCCTGTGATATTCTGCAAGATCGATGTAACTAAGTGATACAGTGTCACAAAAATATCAACCCTTCTTTGTAGATTTTAGAACCTTTATTCAATGTTTCTACCCCTTATTTATAAGAAGAGAGGGTGTGTTATCAATCATGTTACAGTACAAAATATCGTTGCGCTGAGTCTCAGTTGTTAGATCAACTTGTTGTCTCACCCAAGGAAGGCTCTATGTCCAAAAAACATCAAAACAATAGTAATTTCCTCATAAAGGAAAGCACATCGCAAGATCACAAAACAGATGAAACATTAATGCAATATCTCTGTGGCCCTCCCTGTAATTACTTTGGCTCCATGCTCCATCTAGTTCATAGTATGGTCTCATGTGCTTCTCAACTAACTCTTGTCATTTCTTCCTTTAGTGCCTTCAGCACTGACCTTGGAAGTGGGTCACAAAGAGCCATTTCTAAGTCCGCCCATACCTGGTTTTGAATTCTTCCTCTTCTTTATTTAATGCTACAACTACTTTTGGCACTGACCCTATCATTTCTGCCTTTAAAGTCCTGTTGAACACAATTAGCACCCGGATCTGCCTAGTTTTGGATGCTCGATCCTCTGTATGTAGTGTTACAACTACTTTCGGCACTGACCTTGAGATTTCTGTATTTAAAGTTCGGTTGAACACAATCGATGCCCTGATCTAGCCTGGGGTTGCGTATTACACTATTGGCTTGATGGGACCTAACTTGGGTTTAGCATTAATTAGCCAAGCAAATCCCTACATTATTGTCCCTTTCGACATCAAGCCATGGAGAATGAACTAAAGTCTCACCTGAAGCAGTATGGGGGGATGCAGGAACCAAGTTTCCACACCCAGAGATGGTAGTGATGTTGTTTTATTACTCTAAGCCTTCCTTCATGCTCATCGATAAGCCTTTTAGGGCTTATCAATATACTTCTCTTATTCTCTCTTCAGACCTCAGCAAAGGTCTACGATTGTCCTTCAGATACCCTAGATCAGTGGATCAGATGCTTATACACCTCTATAATTACTTTCACTGTTGTATTTACCCAGATTAGCTTAAGTAGTGGATAACTTTAACATGTATTACGATTATCTTCGCGTAAACATATATTCTTACTTTCATTCATACAACAAAGTAAAACATATAGATTCGCGCATCAATATAACATTAAAACATAAACCCAGTATTCATCATAACATAATCGCATGCATTTATAACAGAAGTAAAATAGCTCATACACTGATAATTCCAAAATAATTCTCTTTATTGATGTTCAAATCTTCTTTACAGACTCCAACTACCCTATGCACACAGCTGCAGGGGGCTGCGCACTCAGCTGCGGACTTCTACCCTAGGCCTCTGTGCACACAGCTGCAAAGCCTCTTTTCTACACTAAGACTCTTAACTCTTAGCTCTCACAGACCCATTACATAAAACATAACAAGACTCTAAAAAATTGCCTTAGAGTCTTCTAAGACTTGCCTTTTTATACAATCCCATGGTCGATGGACCATGGGTGGATCTCTTAAAGCCGACACAAGTTACATAAACTAAGGGCGGAAACCCTTATTAACTCTTTACATCTTCATGCTCCGTGGCCACAAAATGCGGAGACTTTACATTTCTTATGCAAAAGTTGGGCTTTCTGCCCCAAAAATAACCCTAGGGGACCCATTCCCAATAGGCCCCCAACACAAATATGGTGACTCACCCCTGATTCAATCTGCTGGAGCGGAGATCTGGTCACGAAGACCTACCAGTTCTACTTGTACCACTGCAACTTTGGCAGCACATTGTGTCGCCGCCTACTTAACCTGTTCCACTAGCTGCTCCATTGCTATTCCTATGCTATCCACCTTGATTTGTTGTTGTGTTGTCTGCAGGTTCACCAGCTTTCCTTCAATGGTGGCCGTGAGTACACAGGCTTCATCTAGCCAAGGCCCCAATTTGGCCTTTAGTACGGCTTCCCTGTGCTTTGTTGCATCCACCTATTCCTTCAGTGTCTTTGCTTCCTGAAGCTTTGCTAACCTCTATGTAAGGGCGACAGTGTGTGTTGTCACTTTAACCTCATCACACCTCTACTGCAATTCACTTGCCTTGGTCTCTAATCTCTGCAAGTTGGGATCTTCTTGCATACTGCTAATTACTTCGAGTGACTACTCGAAAAGTGTAGTGCAATCCTTCACTATGACATCCATTGTTGCAATTTCATCTTTTATAATGGCCTCGTGCTGCTCTTTAACCTATGGTGGAGTCGAAGGCTGTGCCCTCAACTCAAGCTCTATGATCTTAAGGTTTAGCTCAAACTAATCCTTAGCCAGTTCTATCCTTTCATTGTGCACACCTGCAGCGAACTTCTAAATCTTGGCATCGACCAGTGCATCTTCTGGGATATGTAGCTGCGGAACGGTTCTACATTCTTCAGCTACCATGGCTATGGTTCACTCATTCTTCTCCATAATATTCTTAAGGAGATCAATCATGGAAGCCTTCTCCACAAACATCTGGGCTTTCTTCACTTTATGTCTGTTGATCACATTCAGCGCGCACTGTTCTTGGGCCCGAAGTTTTGTGATCACACCGTCTTGCATGGTGTGAAGGGCTTCATTGGGAAGTGTAGCCAAGTTCAACCCAACATTCTTGAGAGCACTGACAGCGGCCCTATCTGCTTATGCTTCTGTAGTCAATGCTCCATCCGGCAACGCAATGGCCCGGGGGTCCATGGAGCAAACCGTCGTTGCTGCTTCTGAGGTTCCCAGTGCCAAACTGGTCAACATCGCGCTACCCCACCCTACACCGGTTTGAGTACCCAAAATATCTTACTTTCCTTGACCCTTTCGAGGTCCTTTGTGGCCCAGAGCAAAGTGAACTTCACTGCTTTTGGCATATCTAATGCGATCATAAGAAAGAGATTGTCCTCCGGTAATTCCCACGTGACCTGTACAATTGCTAGCAGAAGCCATGCATAATGGAATGTCTTACTCTGGTCTTGTGCTTCTCTACAGTTTGCAAGGAAATTGTTGCAGAGGTAGCATGCCTAGTTGAATTGTATTCCCTCCATGCACTGGGTCACTAGTGACACAACCAGTGTCGACACTTCATCTGCACGATACTTCCTCATTATTTTCCCAGCCTGGATCTGGGTGGCTACCTTAACCATGGGGTTGGTTATGCTGGAAATTGAGTATCTGCATGGCTTCTTGGCAAGCTTTAACTTGTCCTTCATTCTTTTGGCTAGGTCGCACTCACCCGTCTTTCCGCCAAATGCTTTGGCCGAATTTAGCCTTGAGTGTGGTAGCAGTGTGATCCTATGGATCAGCATGTCGGTGATCGGTAACAGTTCTCCTAACCATAGGCACCCATCATGCACCAAGCATGTGGCACCCATAGCAGGTTCAACAGATCGACCTTGTCCACCCCTTTTATCCATTGTCTTGGCTCGAGCGCAATCACACCAAATTCTTTATAGAAGACGTGGTGCATAAATGTATCAGTCGCCAAGTGGGGGAACCGCTCAGTATCCGCCAGTTCCCAATCCTCGAGTTTTAGGTGGGGGATGCGTGCCAAGCACGGTCCTTCGAACGTGATCTTATCTGGCAGCAACGGTGTGTTGAGTAAAATATTTCCCTCATCTAGGTCCTTCGGGACCTTAACCTTGCCTCAGCACGGGGGAGCGTATTCTGGTAGCTTTGAGATAGGGTCTATGCCCTCAATGTCAATGTCTTCTGCACCCATATCAATTTCTTCTATGTCCTCGTCAGGTTCTAGGTCTACGACCTTGCCCTTCTCCTACGCGATAGGATTCTCTTTCTTCTGGTGTTTCTTGGGTGACTCATGCACCGGTTGCATTGCTTTCTGCTTGTCCTTCTTTGTCTTAAGACCCTCTCTGGTCAGTGTAGGCCTTACCCTAGGTGACCTTCGTGACTTCAACACTTCTGCAGGCATTTCCACACTCACAACCTCTAGGGTAGCTCCCTCAAATACCATTGATCCTCCAGCACTCGCGGTTTCCATGGCCACCGACATGAGTCTAGTAAGAAGCTCCTGGGTTGCTTTAGGAAACTTTACTGAACTAGCTACCAAAGCCTCGAAATTCTCAAGGTTCATGCGTGCCTGATAGTTCAACACCTCAATTCTCAAAATGCAAAGTGTTTTTCGTTGGGAAACCATTTGTAATTTATAAGTGAATTTGAATTTGAATCTGACCGCTCCCCCTAAAATCCACTCATAAATGCTATCTTTGTGACATATTTCCAAAGATCTTGCTCTTAAATTCTGACTTAAATTCTGTCGCCCCGCTCCACTTAGCCATTTTCCCACTGTCAACTCATGAACAACAACCATAACTATCACTTTCTGGTTGTCCTACGCGGTCTCTCCTCCTATAGTGCAACTCCCCTTGCACTTTTGTCGATATTGTGACATTCCTCCCTTCCATGCAGTCCCCCAATCGCGCAGCTCTACAACCCGGGCAGTGTAGTTTATATTCCTGCGCCTCTTTTCAGCTGCCTAGAGCACTAAGACTGTGCCTCCACCATATAGTCATCTAGCCGGATCCCCGGTGTATGGCTTCAATCGGCTGCCATTCACCTTTCCTAGAAATGGCTCTCCATTCAACTTCACCAGCTAAATTGCTCCACCATCGGAAATCTCCTTGATGACATAGGCCCCATCCAATGCATTTGAAATTTTCTTGGAAATTTATTAAACTTGTTGTCATATAATAACACTAAATCATTTATCTTGAAGGTGCGCAGTTTGATGTGTCGATTGTTCCATGCCTTTTCATGCTCCTTTTGAACTTTCTGATGGAATCCAACCAAAAATATATGCTCTTCCATATCTATCACCTGCACAAGCCTTTCTTCTAGGGCTCTGCAATTCACCATTCTTGTAAATGCCACTATGCGCAGACTAGGTACAATGTACTCCATCAGCATCTAAACTTCTACACCATAAACCAGCCTGAAAGGCATTTGTCAAGTCAACTGCAAGTCATCTTGTAAACCCATAGAACTGCGGGTACACGCACATCCCATTCATTTCTTTGTGCATCGCAAACCTTCATCAGCGTGTTCTCAAATATCTTATTAAATGCTTCAACCCTCCCATTATCCTGTGGGTAATACGACATGCTTTTTTGGTGATAAAATTGGAATTCCTCCATCAATGCACTGATTGTCTCATTAAGTGTGTACCATGATCGTTCATCAAAATATTCAGGCAACCAAACCTAGTCAGTACATACTCAAAGATGAACTTTGTTATTTTTGTCCCGGTACAGTCCTTCATAGGTTGCGCCTCCACCTGTCTGGTCAAATACTCCACCGCGGTGATGATGTACCACACACCTGTCTTTTTTCCTGGACGCTGAATTGGTCCCACAAAATCAATCACCCACTTCTCAAATGGTTGTAATAACAGTTGTGGATTCATAGGTAGCTCATCCCTCCGTGATGGCTTGCCTAGCCTTTGACATGCATCACATACCTTACAATAAGCCTTGGAATCCTTATGTAGCATCGGCCACCATAACCCAGTGCATAATATCTTCTGTGTTGTTTCTTTTCCTACATAATGTCCTCCTGCAGCTCCTCCATGAGCTTCAGTGAGGATGTTGCTTCATTCAAACTTAGGCACATAACGTCTCAGTATTTCATCTGAGCCCATTTTATATAAGTTCCCTGCAATGGCAAAGAAGTCTTCCACGCACACCACCAACTCCTTCTTTTGTTGACTAATATACCCCTCCGAAGCCGTCCCCATCATCAGGAAGTGTATGATATCTGCAAAGTGATTGTCTATAACACGCACTGCAAAGAGCTACACGTTAGGCAATCCTTCCTCCAGATTAGTAGGCTTCTCTCTTGTTTCAATGCATGATAGATGATCTAGTCTGGCATTCAATCATCCTAGCTTCACAATAACTTTGAAATCATATTTCTGAAACAACAACAGCCATTTGCAGATCTTCCCCCCCCCCAACACAAGCTTGTTAACCAAGTACCTCAATGCAGAATGGTCTATATACATCTTAAAATGTCCACCTAGCAAGTAGTGTCTAAACTTCTAAAGCGCGTACACCATATCCAAACCTTCATGCTCTGTCGTCGAATAATTTCTCAGCTTTAGACAATTTCCTACTCGCAAACGTTATAGGGTGATCCAACTCTCCCTCACTGGCCTGTGTTAGTACTGCCACAAGCACAATACATGATGCATTCACATGCACATGAAATTCCTTCTTCTAGTCCGGGAAGACTAGGATCGACGTAGTGACCATCTTTTCCTTTAACACATCTAAGCTTTGTTGGTATTCTTCATTCCAACAGAATGTAGCATCCTTGTTTAGCAACTTATCCATCGGCGCAGTAATCTAAGCATAACTCCTAATGAATTTTCTATAGTATCCTATATGCCCCAGCATTGCGCATAGCTATTTCACACTTTTTGGTGCTTACAAATTAATTAAAACTATTATCTTAGCTATGTCAACCATTCGTCCTTGTCGCACGCCACATGGCCCAACAAGATTCTGAAGGGTACACAAAACAAACATTTCTTCAAATTGAGCACGATCTAATACCTCTGGCATGTATCATCTTCAATCGTAGGCTAGCTACATGGCATTTCACCAGCCCAAACACTATCTAATAGTCAAATTATACCTTGAGAAACTTGTGAATGAAGTCCTTAAACGCCATGATGACCACACGCGAAAAGATCATCAACAAGTTCGTCAACCAAAAAGGCATTAAAATATGATAGAAGAAGACCCACTCCATGGCAAAGGTTGTCTTACTTCTATCCTCCAGCATGATCTTGATCTAATGGTACCCCGAGAACCCATCTGTGAACAAATATGCCTCCTGTCCTCCTACATTATCTAGCACTTCGTTAGTGAACGAAGTTGGAAAGGGATCATGTACACAGGTGTCATTCAACTTTCTGAGATTTGCGCAGATCCTTATTTCATCCTTCTCCTTATTTTCCTAAACTACTATTGGGCTCACCCAATCATACTCTTCTACTGGTTCCATAATACCCGCCGCAAGAATTTTATCCAACTCTAAGCAGACCCTTTCTTTATACTTTGGATTGAGGTAGTAAGGCCTCTTCTTGATCAACTTCACGTCCAGTTTCAACGTAATTTTCATGACTCCCTAGTCCCTTATTATCCCCTTTAGCTCTGTGAACTACGTAGGGAACAAGTCCTAGTATTCACGAAGAAATTCAGCAACCTTATCTACTGTCGCGTCATTCTAGTATTCCCCAATCTTTGCAAACTTTGGCTCCGTCTCTATCCCAATGTTTACTTGTCTTGTTTTTAGCGGTGCAGTGATATATGGATTTTCAATTTCCGGTCCTTCAACTTCATGATGACCTTCCATTTCTGGGATATTAATGTTCCTCAGGTCCTCGTCCTCTTCTTTGACAGTCACATTGTAACACTCCAGCGCGTGGCTCAACTGGGTGGTCCAATCTGGTTGAATTAAGTCCAAGGGATCCTGTGGTACTATGAAGATTATTGCCTTAACTTCCTGTAATGCCTCGTTAATACTTTCAAACCCATCCTCAAAGCTAAATGTCATCAAGAATCCCTGTCACAAAAAATCCCATTCTTCAGTACCATAGCGGAGCTCTATTTCTAAGTACCAGTTCATCAGTATTACATCTAAAGTATGACAAAACAAATGCACCCATTCGCGCTAAGGCTACACTCCATAAACCTTAATCCATTTGGCCAAGTGATCACGCGGGTCATTCCTTCCATCATATTTCTCAATTAGCTGCACTTGTGGGTGACCAAACCACAATCTCATCATCTTTCTATACATGCGCCAATTGTCAAAACTATCTTTGTGCATACCCCACCATCTTGCAAGTGTAGCACACAGTGCCCAATCCAAGGCCTGGAAGCAATGCTTCTCTAGCACTTTCCTTTTGAATGCATCCAAAAATTTATCAACGTCAGTTAAACCAGCATATTAAGGCAGATTTCTTACCTCTAATGATACATAGTGCAACGACTTGGTCATCATATTACAGTGCAACGTAGATACTTCATGTAGTCGATTCTGCCAATGCTCCAAATCCTCATTTGGATCTGATGTGTAGGAACTTTCACGATCCGAGGAAATGCATCCATCTACTATCGGATTCATTCAATCCTAATCTCGCACCATTATCTTATAAATCTAGTCCAAATCATCATCGCTTTCATAATCGCGGACTGGTTCAGTATATCGCGGTCCTTCTGCAAGGTCCAGGGGCACTACCACGTGGAGAGATTTCATCTCAAATATCATCTTCCGCTTCTTCAAATTGATTACCCCATTCATGTCAGTAGCCCAATCGATCCCAAGGAGCACAGGCTAGGGAATGTTGTCTTCCACAATCTCTATCAATTCAAAATCAGCCAATGCGCTCGCACCCTCAATATCAATTGTCACTCCCTATAATCTTCCCATGGGGATGATTTTCTGCTGATTTTCCATTCTTAACTAAATCGGAGATCACTGCAGCACAGGTCTCCCTATCCTCTCCCATGTCTGTTTAGGAAATACATTCGCATCCGACCCTAGATCAGAATAACTTGATCCATCTCATATTCTCCTATTTGCACAGTGAGCCTCATCTCACGCCCCATTCTTGCCTTATGCCTACCAATCTTCCTGAATACACACGGTCCATTAGTAGCATTTTCTTTTCCAATGCACTTATTGATAAGCTCATGTAGTCCTTTCATAGCCTTGCTATCAAGTAGCAGCTTCATACAGGTCTCCAAGAAAGTAGTAAGCATGGAAGGGTCAATTTCTTTAGTTGGCTTATCCTGACCTCCTGAGGTAGAGGCCTCCCTGAAGATTTTCTTTGCTTCCATAAATGTTTCCCTTCCGCATTCTAGGTCAAACCTGATCTCCTTTTCTGGCACTTTGCAAACCCACTCACCTTCTTCAAGCTGCTTCCCCTTATCTTCGCCAATCGTCATTCCACTCCACGACACACTATTTACCTTAGAATCCTCCTCAAGAGGATCAACCCTCATCATCTATAGGTTCTGAGTCGGTTGCTGAGGCTACGCCCCCTTTTCATGTATCTTAGCTAATAATACAGGGAAATCCTCTATCGCATGGTAAAACTGAGAATAATATCGGCATGACAGACGTGTCAAATTCGGGCAGTCTCGCACATAGTGTGCCGGGCCTCCACAGTTTTAAAAAATGACTTGCCCCTTACCTTTACGAGGTCCTCCTCCACCTCGGCCTCTTCTGCGCCCCTGATACTTGCCTCGTGCTTCCCCAGCACCTTGGTTTAGAGGCTAGGTTTCTGCCTTCAACCTATATGTGGGTGTTCTATCCATCATTAGCTCATAACTATGGAAATTACGCTCATCATGACCCACCGATTGACAGAAGTTGCAAAAGAGTTGTTACAGTGTTTGTATAAGTTTATGCAGCAAATGGCAATTGTCTGTCGCATGTTTTCTAGCTACCTGACAGATAGCACACCATAGTGTGGTCCCTATACTTGGCCTTGCTAGAGCTTCTGACCTCAGAGGCATTTGTCCCCCTACTGCAACATAATTCGTGAAGACTGGACAGTGATCTTTGTCATGCCCTTGACTTTTGCACTTCAAGCACCAAACTTCTTCGCGTACCTCTGGCTGAGTTGTTCTATCCTTCTTCAGACTCTGAAATTCTAGACACATATTCTGCAACTCTGCGTCAATTTGCTGAACCCCTAAATTAACATCTTGCATTGGTGTCTGCTATAATGTCATTGCAATTTCCAGGGCTTCTACATGGGTTCCAATCTTTTTCTCTGACAAAGCAACCCTTAGATGAGGTAGGAGCGAAGCCACAAACCATTCATGGTCACCCATCCATAATATTCATATTGGCTTCATGGATTGTGCACTTCAACCTCTTATCCAAATCCCAAGGTGTCTCACCAGGCTTCATCATGATCTCCTTGAATCCCACAATTGACTGAGCTTCAAATTTGGGCCTGCTGAACTCCTTATTCAGTGCGGTCTGAATATCTACTAATTCAGCTGTCAAATTATCAGTGAAATATTTAATGTACCATGTTAGCGCACGTTACTGCAAAGTGGTAACCAATGTTGCTTTCTTCATCTAATCATCTATAACACCCTGAGCTTCCCATACAGCCTTCGTGATGAACCAAAATTGGTTCGGGTCCTCAATTCCTGATCCCTTGAATCCATGCAATTTTACTGAATTTTCCATATTGGATGGTGGCAGAGGTGGCGGTGGTGTGGGTGAAGGCATATGTGGTGGAGGTGAAGATGGAGGCGGTGTGGGTGGATGGGGTATTTGTGGGAACCCTTGTCTTATCAGTTGAAAAACACTTTGCGGAGAAGCCTGTGCTACTTCCTTGTCATCACTCAGAGGAGGTCCAATCAATGGGCTATATTCAAGACCTATTTTCCCTCTATTCCTGAAGGTATTTCCACTTTGCATAGCTCCAAACATCAAGGTAGCTGCATAACCCGCTTTTCACACAAGAGAATCTTAATCTATGTATTTAAAGACCTTAAATACTTACCTCGTGGACCCTTGAAGAAGTGCCCCTCTACTTCACTATAACTAACCATGGTATCGACTACAAACTCTGTCATGAACCCTCCTATGATACGATCGAGCCAATGATCGACAACACATGAGATCTTATCTTCATAGGATTCTAATCTCCGCACTAACTCTGAGGTCCAGACTATTGGACTGTCAAGCCACGACCTTCCTCAGTTGTCTGCCAATTTCGCGATCCACTTGTACAATTCAACCAAGAAGGAACAGAAGAAGATCTCATGTATCTCTGTGTACAGATATCTTTCCAACCATTGTTCTTTCATCAATCGTGGATTCCTATTCTCCTGCGTCGCAAATTCGTTGATTTTTCTATCGAACCAGTCTTTGATCTCCTTCTTAATTGGATTCTAGTGACGTGACATCACACATCTCTTTATTCCAATCCTGCTCTTGGCAATGGAACCATTTGTTGGATTGATGGTACCTAACCCAGGTTCAGTGTTAATTATCCAAGCAAATCCCTACACTAGTGGCCCTTTCAACACTAACGAGTGGAGCGCGGACTGAAGTCTCACCCAAAGCATTATGGGGGGATGCAAGAACCAAGTTTCTGCACCTAGAGATGGTAGTGATGTCACTTTATTACTCTAATCCTTCCTTCACGCTGCTCGATAAGCCTTTTAGGGCTTATCGATATACTTCTCTCATTCTCTCTTCAGACCTCCGCAAAGGTCTACGATCGTCCTTCGTGTACCCTAGATAGGCTGATCAAATGCTTACGTGCCTCTATAATTTCTTTCACTGTTGTATTTACCCAGATTAGCTTAAGTAGTAGATAAATTTAACATGTATTACAATTATCTTTGCATAAATAGATATTCTTACTTGCATTCATACAACAAAGTAAAACATATAGATTCGCACATCAATATAGTATTAAAACATAAACCTAGTATTCATCATAACATAATCACATGCATTTATAACAGAAGTAAAATAACTCATGCACAGATAATTCCAGAATAATTCTCTTTATTGATGTTCAGATCTTCTTTACAGACTCCAACTACCCTACGCACACAGCTGCAGGGGTCCACACACTCAGCCGTAGAATTCTACCCTAGGCCTCTACGCACACAGCTGCAGAGCCTCTTTTCTATGCTAAGACTCTTTGCTCTTAGCTCTCGCGGACCCATTACATAAAACATAACAAGACTCCAAAAAATTGCCTTAGACTCTTTAAGACTTCCCTTTCTGTACAATCCCATGGTCTGTAGACCATGGGTGGATCTCTTAAAGCCAACACAAGTTACATAAACTAAGGGCAGAAATCCTTATTGACTCTTTCAATCTTCACGCTCCGCAGCCACAAAATGTAGTGACTTTACATTTCTTATGAAAAACTTGGGCTTTCTGCCCCAAAACTGACCCTAGGGGACTTGTTCCCAACATACACTGTAATAGAGAAGACTCTTGGGTGTGGGCTTTTTATCTCTGAAACAGGTGAAATGGGCATTTTTTTTATTTCCCCCTTAGCCCCCTTTATTATAGCCCCTTTGGTAATTTTCCTCATATGATCGAGGGCTAGAACCAGGGGATTATCCCTTTAGGTGCTAAGGCTTTCCACTATTGTGTGGGGGGACTTTTCCTTTGTTATTCGGAATCCCACATCCCGGCGCTGAATGCACCTTACCTTTAACTTTTCCCCAAGACACATGTGATCACCAATCTATTAGGTGATTTCATCACTGCCACATGTCACACAGAAATGGCCCCGTAGGATACTTGAAAATGCTAAAACTGAGTGACACATGTCCTTCGTACTTGCCACATCACCTTCCGTAATTCCATGTGGAGGAGAGAGAAAGTGTTCACTCGGCCTTGGTTTTTCCCTGCATTCCCTTCATTTCCTTTGTTAATATTTTCCAGCCTCCCCCAATGCTTTTACATTGGATTTTAAATCGGCGATATCGTGTGATGTTGCGGGACTGCAGAACTACAAGATTGTGGGATTGCGGGTAGTCTTCCATGTGACACCCTGGAGGAGAGAGAAAAGGGGTCCACTTGCCCTTAGTTTTTCAATGATTTTCAATGTAAATTAGCCTTTTCCCTCCTCGGAGTTTTAACACTATCGGCTTGTTTTTGCCTACAATTCCTTAAGGATGGCCCATTGGGTATTGCAGAGCCACGTGGGACTGCGGGATGCGGGACTGTGAGGTTGTGGCACTACAGCGCTGTGGGATTGCGGGGTTGCGGTGCTGTGGGATCGCGAGATTTACAATATTCTTCCACGTGAAGGAGATAGAAGGGGGCGGCTCGGCCTTTGTTTTGCAACAATTTTCTTTGTTAAAGTTCTTCGGCCTTTCTCGGCAATTTAGCACTTAATCGGTGCTTCCCCTGCATATCGCAATCTTCTTAACCCTGGTCCTGTTCAGAATCATCAATCACTGATATTACGAGATGGCGGGGTACCCAATATGTAGGAGCCTTAATATTCTAACATGTGGGCCCCTGAAGGAGACAGAAAGGGGGTCCACCTACCCTTGTTTTTTCTTTGAATTCCTTTGTTAAATGAAATCGACCCTCCCCGATGATTTAACACTACATCGATGATTTCCCCCTGCGAATTCCTTAAGGATGGCCCATCAGGTATTTTGAGGGGCCATTTAGGACTGCGGAGCTACAGGATGTGGCATTTTCCCATCGTCGATCACATATTTGTGAGATTTTCAAGATACAAGATATGGTCAATATGATCAATAAGCAGATGAACTCCTGGGGCCTGCATATATGCCCGATAAGCCGATGTGTGGGAATGCGATGATTCGGGGTGCAGGATTGTGCGACTGCGATACTGTGGGGTTGCGAGACTACATGACTGTGGGGTGCTTGATATGCGGGGTCTTCCCACCATCGATATGCTTTACTTGCTATACTCGGGGCCCTCTGATAAGATCTTTTCCTTCATTCCAGGGCGACAGAACTCCTTATATTCAATAGGCCATATCTTTTGATCTAGAAGTCCATTTTGGGACTTCTATATACCATTGAAAAGCTCGTTCTGGGCACTATGCAATGTAATGGGAATAACATGTCCCTAAGATATTATGTGGCCTAGGAATGTGGCTTCAAACGTTACTACTCTTGGGAAACCTTGACCAACTGAAACCAACAATGTAATGAGTGACAACATTGACTCCAACTGGGGACACTGCCTTGCTAGAAAGGCGTTGAGAACCTACACACTACAAACTACTCCTTTGGGCATGGAGTCACTTCTAATCCAAATATAAATTTTATGAAAGTATAATTTTTTTCATTAAATGAAAATTCAAATAACAATTGCAATACACACACTACATATTTACAATGAGTGTAAGATAGGTACTTCTAATTTTGAAAATAAAATTGAGGAACTCACCATTTACTGGAAGTTCCAAAAATTCACCATCCAAATTTTCAAGAAGATATGTGTTCTTCCCTCTACCTCTTACAATCATGAAGGGGCCAAACCATAGTGGATCAAAATTTCAGAGATTTCAGCTTTTGTTGGTAATTGGTCAATTTGGCCTGCACCTTTTCCCTATTTTCCTAAAGCTCAACCAGTTTATTTATCCTTCTTGTTAAGGAGATTGGCTCTTCCTTGGCTTCTTGTAGCAACCTTTCTACTGGAATCACTAGTTGGGTCGGGAAGATAACAACCTTTCCATACACTAGCTCAAAAGGTGATTTCCCAATGGATCGTTTAGGCATTACTCGGTTGGTCCATAGAGAAAACTTCAGTTGGGAGTCCTAGTTCCTTTGATTTTCAATGATGGTCTTCTTCAGCACCCTCACCATAGCTTTGTTTTAGGACTCAGCCAAGCCATTACCTTGAGGGTAGTATGTAGTGAAGTGCCCAATGGTGATATTATATTAATGGCAGAAGTTGGTGAACTTGGAATATTTGAAGACCTAAGCATTATCAGTGATGATTTTGAAAGGACAACCAAGCGGGATAGTATGTTGTCCTCCATGAATTTTATCACCACTGAGTCTATAGCATTTCTAGCTCAGATGGCCTCTACCCACTTGGTGAAATAGTTAGTGGGTGTTAATATCCACTTGTGCTAGCCACTGGATGGTGGGTTTATCTCCCCTATGAAGTCCAGTCCCCATTGTCTAAAAGGCTCCTCCACATGCACAGGAATCAGGGGGAGAGGAGGAAACTTCTATCTTTTTGCAAAACACTTGGCATTTCTGGCACATCCTAACTTGGTAATGGACATCTCCAAATAGCGTAGGCCAGTAGAATCCAGCCTTGAGGATTTTTTGTGTTGTGGTCTTCCATCTGTAATTCCCTCCAGAGACCCCTCCATGAAACTCCCCAATCACTTTATGAGTCTCCACTTCCACCAAACATAGCAACAATACCCCCACAGTGTCCTTCCAATAGAGTAGGCCATTGGATATGATACATTTTTGTGCTTGCAATCTCAGGCTTCGATTTTTGGATGTATCCAACCCCAATGGGCACCTTAGGAGTAAGAGGTAATGAACGATGTTCTTATACTAAGGTGATCCCTCGTATTTGGCATATATTTTCTACTCATATGTTTTAATAATGCTATGGTGATCCTCTGGTCTACCTTCCTCTATGATCGGGTTTATCCCTAGTGCCTGGTCGTTGGATTCAAATAAAACCTTATCCATCCCCTGGCCTTTAATGAGCTTGGTAGGCTTTATTTCTAAATTGTATTATTGTATTTTCATTATCTACCTGCCCCTCTTTCCTTCGATGTCTCCTTGCACCAAGATGTCCTTGACTACTATCGTTGGGACTTACGCTATGATTTTTTATTGCAACACATAAATGTGAAATTCCTTGAGAGCCTTAAACATTGCATAGGCTTGTTTCTCCAATATGTTATATTTTATCTCAGCATCCCTTAGGACTTGGCTGAAGAAGGCGATGGGCTGCTCATAACCCACTTTATTGTTCTGTAGCAGCAATGCAATGGTGGTATGTGGAGAGGCGAAAGAAAATATGTAGAAAGGTAATGAATAGTTGGGGCTAGCTGTCACTAGGGCCTTAGCCAAAGCTTCTTTGATTTTGCTAGAAGAATCACGGGGGACAGGGCTCCATTTGATTTCATTTCCCTTCTTGAGCATGTCTGTAATACCCTTGACTATCTCTACATAGTTGGGTATAAATCACCTTAAGAAATTTCTTCTCCCCAAGAAGACTTGGACTTCTTTCTTATTCCTAGGTAGAGGAATGTTGCTGATGGCTTCAACTTGTTTAGGATCGATCTTCACACCCTCCTGTGCTACAATATGTCCTAGCAGCTTCCCCTCACTTAGGGTGAACTGAGATTTCTTAGGATTCAGGGAGAGGCTATATCTCCTGCACTTCTCAAAGGTGAGTTTTAAGTGGAGGATGTGTTCCTCCTCATTCTTGGAAAAGACTATGTTTTCATCCAAGTATACAAACACAAATTTTTCTTGCTCCCCCATGAAAGCTATGTCCATGGCTCTCTAAAATGTGACCCCTCCATTTATCATCCCAAAAAGCATGCGAGCATACATGAATGTTCTCCACGGGGTGGTGAAAGCGGTCTTTTCCTGATCCTTGGGATGAACTGCCACTTGATTGTATCAAGAGAACCTGTCCATCATGGACATTCTAGTGGAACCAACCACCTTCTCTAATATATTATCCATATTGGGCAGTGGATAGTTGTCTTTCAAAGACTCCCTATTTAGATTACGGATGTCTACACATAGCCTTATCTCTCCATTCTTTTTTTGGATCGAGACCAAATTCGCTACCCACTCGAAGTATCTTAAAGGTACTATGATCTTTTCCTAAAGTAGCTTCCTTACCTCCCTTTCAATGGAGGGGATTAGGAGTGGATTTATCTGTTTGAGTTTTTACTTGCAGGGTTTCATTCCACTTTTCAAAGGAATCTTATGTTGTATGATGTTAGTATCAAACGTTTTCAAATCATCATAAGACCAAGAAAAAATATCTTTTTAGGTTTTGAAAATATCTAAATACCTCTATTTGTAATGCAAGGGGATTCCTTTTGACAACTTGATCATCTGGGGTTCCTCCTATGAACCAATGTTGCAATCTTGTACTTGATCATTCATCTCAGGTGCCATTTGTTTGGTGGCTATGTCATCTTTACTAAAAGTCCTTTCTAGTGGGACGAGTCCGTGAGGGATAGTATTCCCTTTCAGTTGCAAAATTTTTTGCCCAATCAGTGCGTCTTTCCATGAAGTGGCTTCTTGATCTTCTTCTTCTTCTTCTTAATCGATGGTGGAGTTAGAAAACTCCCCAATGAATTCTATAAATCATTTCACTTGCTCATCATCTTCGAACACCTGCCATTGCTTGATGTTATCGGGTATGGAGGGTCTACACCTGACTTCCACCTCATATCTGAGGAGAGGATTTTGAGGGGCCTGAAAGTGCTTGCAGATACAGCAAGGGATTCAACCATTCTATTTCCTTCTTTGGGTAGAAATTGGATATTAAAATCTAGGAAGAATTTTTCAATTAAATCCCACACTTCATTGCGGTAGGTCCTCAATTTAGGGTGTTTAGCCTGGCATTGATTTTTGATTTGTCTTATGACCAGCTCAGAGTCTCCATAAACTATTAGGCATTCAATATTCATATTTTTTGCAGTCTATAACCCAAGGAGAAGTTATTCATACTTCACCACATTGTTAGTTGCTTCAAACTCTAGCTTGAATGAGAGGGGTATCAGGCAACCCTCAAGAGATACTAACAATACTCATGCCCCTTTTCCCTCTTTTGAATTAGCTATTTGGCAAAAAATTTCCTAAATTGTCTCTAATCCTACGAGGCATGAATTTTTTTTTTTCTTTTTATGTGTTTTTCAGACTTAATTGTAAAATAGAAAGGAAAGAAGAATAACATCTACCTACTGAATTCAAATTAGAGATAAAAGCAAAAATGACATCTACCTAGACACCTCCTCGGTAACGGTGCCAAAATGTGATGATCCTTAGTATTGCAGTAAGAATGTTGCAACTCCTAGGGCTACCAACTTTACTTTATCAACTCGGGGTTTCATACAAACTTGGAGGTGACAGTGCTATATACACAACATATGCATCATTATACTCATGCCACTTCTCAATTGGGGCACTTGACCATTAAGGTTCCAAACCACTCCTCTATGAACTAAAGGGAGTCTGACTACTGATAATGAATATAAAGCTAGTTCTAGTGCAGGAAAAGTAAATTCTTGTCTATTTAGGAAACAAAAACTGCCAAATGGTAAATGGTATGAAATGTCATAAATCATCTAGCTATGAAATGACACAAATTACTTGTAGCAAGGAAACTATGCTAATCTTGTAATTGATCATCTAGCTATATGGAATACTTGAAAATAGAAAGTTACTCTATCATCTCAAAACTCAAACATGCATATATTAACTATCTCATTCACATTTGCAGAAAATTTCTTACTTGCTAACTTTAGAAATATAAAAGCTAATGTTGTCTAATCTTGTAGGAGGGAAAGGAATGGGAAATCTAGTCTACGTGGCACTTCTGGTAATGGAGTCCAAGCTAAGGGGCTAACCTACTCCTATACTAGGCTATCCTATCATTTCAAGTCAAAACAGCGTCAAAATAGGCTGCTACAATTTTGCTACAGGAAACTGCTACAGGATGTCCTGATCTGCTACAGGTTGTCCTGAACTGCTTTAGGAAGTTAGTTGAGAGGTTTTGTAGGGTAAGAATAGTGATATGATGTGTTGGAGGGGTGCATGATAGTTGTAGAAGGTGCAGGGAAGGTGAACATCACCCAAGGCAAAGCCCATTATCCCAAAGAGGTTGGAAAGAAGAGGTTCAGATTATGGGCTGGTATGTTTCGAAAGAAGGTGGAGAAGACCTAGGTAAAGCTAGCTGGAGGAGTCCCTTCCTGCAAATCAACAATCCCTGCAATAAAATATGTTTCTCTTTTCATTTATAAATCACTATATGTCCACATGGAAAATATGAACTGAATTTGAAAAAGTTAATCTATCTACTGTTAAGGACTAACTCTGTGAAATGGATTGTCTTTTAAGTTATAGAAACCCTAAGAAACAAGATAACAACGCATATTCTTCCAATAAATCATAAACAATTATCTAGCTAAGAATGAAACTCAACCTATGCAATAAACAAAAGACAAAATCTTTTTTTGGGGCTGTGAGAGTGGGGTCCTCTAATCATGATCCCATGAGGGAGATGAGATAAGGGCCAATGTCACAAGATTTTCTAGTATAATTTCCTTGAGTCCACTAAACTCAATACTAATCTACCTTTTTAAACTAATGGAAACAAGGTTAAGAAACAATTCAAATAACCTACTAAGATAAACATAAAAAACCATAAATAAACTTCAGCAACTAACTATCATTCTAAGCTAAGAATACAAATACAAAAGAGGAACTTATGCTGCTAGGGTTGGGCCCTAACCCAAGAGCTTCAGCCCTGTGATTCAACTCAATGTTGGATCAAAATAAAATTTCTCATTATCATAAAAATGTCAAGTACATCATAACAATAACATTGGAAATGTTTTATCTCAAAATGGCCTCTTGGCTACAAAAAAAATTGAATCCTAATGAGTCCCTTGGCTCTCTTATTTATACAAAACTGGAGCTACCAACATCTCCCTAGAAAATAGGGATACTTCGCTCTCTAACTCAAGAATAATTTTCCCTTGACTGTCACTAGCTTGGCTGCTAGTGACACCGAACTGATGAAATAGAGTGGAGGAACCTTCAAATGATTTGAGGAGTTAAGGAGGGAGATCAAATCCTAAAATATCTCTTTCTTGCCTACTCCAAATTCCTATACTTAAGTCAACCCAAAAATGCTCCAATTCCTGCATTTAACACACATTAGGCCACATGATATAGTAACTCATCTTTACTCTTCTCACTAAGCAAAATATAACAATGTAAATAAATGTGAGAAAAGTCAATTTAATAAGCTGGAGAGTGGCATTGTAATCCATATAGGTTACCTATTGACAAGCCTCATCACATAGTAAAATCACTTTCATGATATGAAATAATTTAGTAAAATATTTTTATTAAATTATTTTCTTATTAAAATAAAAAAAACCCCATGAGAATAATTTAATAAATCATTATTTCATTAATTTTCTGTAGGAATAATTATTAAATCATTGTTTGATAATTATTCCTTGTCATATTTGGCAAAAACCCTAGGAATAATTAAATAAATCACTATCTATCTATTATTCCTGAGTTCCATTATTGAAATAATTGTTAAATCACTATTTAATAATTATTTCAATTTCACGCCATTCTTAATTCTCGTGAAATAATTAATAAATCGTTTTATTTGTTAATTAATTTTAAATAGAGATATTTGACCATTTTAAATATATTTTCCCTCTCCAAAAAATATAATAAAGTATTCCTAATGGTTAGATCTTGATTTGGTGAATATTATTTTATTATTCTCCATTCTCAAGATTAACTCAATATATTGTTATAAATAGGAGGGTTTTCCGTTCATTCTTCACCATGATCATTATCATCGTCACCATTATCGTCTCTTTCTATCTGAGATTCCACTTGAGTTCTCCACATTGTTTTGGATTTTTCACACATTGAGAGAGAGAATTGATTACTGTAGCATCAAGGACATCAAACTACGCATCCCACGGAGGGGGATTTGCAAACCTTTTTTGTAGATCTCCTTCACAAGGTGTTATCAATAAAAGATTTATTCATTTTAAAATTCTTTCCATTTGGGTTATTACATTGGATATATATAATATAATATATATATAGTTGTTTGTTGTTTTGGATCATATATGTTGTTCTATTGTAGTTTTTTCTAGTTTTATTATTGCAGATCTGAAGCATAAGCAGCCACAAATTATTGTTAGGGTAATTTTTCACCTAGTGAGTTAAGTGAAGTGACTCTTCTCACTAACCAAAATATAACAAAATATGTAAATAAATGTGAGAAAAGTCAATTTAATAAGCTGGGGAGTGGCATTGTGACTGATATAGTTTACCTCTTGACAAGTCTCATCACATAGTAAAATCACTTTCATGATATGGAATAATTTAGTAAACCATTTTTATTAAATTATTTTCCAATTAAAAAAAAAAAAAAAAACGCCATGAGAATAATGAATAAATCAATATTTATTTAGTTTTTTCTAGGAATAATTATTAAATCATTGTTTGATAATTATTTCTTGTCACAGTTGACAAAATGCCCTAGGAATAATTAAATAAATCATTATCTATTTATTATTTCTTAGTTCCATTATTGGAATAATTGTTAAATCACTATTTAATAATTATTTCAATTTCACACCATTCTTAATTCTCGCAAAATAATTAATAAATCGTTTTAGTTGTTAATTAATTTTAAATAAAGATATTTGACCATTTTAAATATCTTTTCCCTCTCCAAAATATATAATAAAGTATTCCTAATGGTTAGATCTTGATTTGGTGAATATTATTTTATTATTCTCCATTTTCAAGATTAACTCAATACTTTGATATAAATAGGAGGGTTTTCAATTTCTTCTTCACCATGATCATTATCATCGTCACCGTTATCGTTTTTTTTTATCTGAGCTCCCACTTGAGTTCCCCATATTGTTTTGGATTTTTCACACATTGAGAGAAAGAATTGATTACTGAAGCATCAAGGACATCAAACTACCCATCCCAGAGAGGGGGATTTGTAGACCTCCTTCATGAGGTGTTCTCAATAAAAGATTTGTTCATTTTAAAAGTCTTTCCATTTGGATTATTGCATTGGATATATATATATTAATATATATAATATATATATATATATTATATATATATATATATATATATATAATATATAAATATAATATATATATAATATATATAATATATATATAATATATATATATTTATTGTTTGTTGTTTTAGATCATATATGTTGTTTTATTGCAGGGTTTTCTAGTTTTATTATTGCAAATATGAAGCATAAGCAGCCACAAATTATTGTTAGGGTCATGTTTCACCTAGTGAGTTAAGTGAAGTGGTTTTTATACACCTTCCAAGAAATTTCACACTAACAAATGACAACTCCGTTGGTGTAATAACAACATTCTTAGGTTACATTTTAGACGTTTTCGCGCTCGCGCTCTGGAGCCTTCGTGCCCTACCCTCCTTCGGCCCTCCGGCTCCCAGCTAGCCCCCACCTGGTAGTCCTTCTGCTGGGCTTCCGAAGCTCCCACGCCCTGTTCTCCTTTAGTCCGGCGTTTCTCTGAAGGCTCCCGCCTGGCAACCCCTACTATTGAGCTTCTGTTCTTACTCCTAGATGCCTCATGTGCCTGTAACAGAAGAAGGATTCGATCTTCTTTTTAGCGTGCGTGCTTCTGCTCCTGTCGATGCTTGCAACCTGCTTGGTTTCATCCACCGTCTGCTCTGATGGACCCTCCGAAGGCTCTACCGGAGGAGGCGGTGCAACAGCAAGCTTTTTCGGCAGTAATAAACTCCCTACCTCCTCAGCATGCTCGCCCTTCGATTTCCAAGTTTGTTAAAAAAGTCGAGGGGTTACAGGAAGCCTCTCTCCCTCCTACTTTGCCAAGAATGGCTACTCTTGCTCTTGCGGAAAAAGGACTTATAGGGCAATTTACAGGTCTCTGGCCCTCACCAAAAATAGTTCAGAGGTGGGTGGAAAGGAATTAGATAGATAAAATACAAGGGAAGATTTCTATCAAATTTTGTGGGAAGGGTTACTTCATCTTCCACTTTGAGACAAAGGAAGACAAGGATTTGATTTTCCGCAACGGACCTTACTTCATGGATTCTAGATGTTTGTACTTAAACAAATGGACACCGGACTTCGATCCAGAGTTGGATATCCCAAATGCAGTCCTTGTTTGGGTTCGTCTCCCTCACCTCCCATTGCATTGGTAGGGAGACGAATCAGTTCATGCCATTGGAAATGCAGTCAGGAAATACATTGATCGAAGTGAACCAAGAGATAATATGTAGGCTTGTGCCTGTATTTGCATTGAAGTTGATCTACGCAAAGGTCTTCCAGAGGCCATTAAGCTTAAAGTTGATGTTTGGTCGCACATTCAGCAACTCGACTATGAGCAGATCCCATTCAAGTGTAAGGTATGTCACGAGTATGGTCACTTTGCTAACCCTTGATCTAAGCTTTCTAATGTTGACAATAATCCGCAAGAAGAACAATGGGAAACGGTCAAAAAGAAAAAAATAGCCCCTAGCCACAAGCTGCCCAACGAAGCTGGACCTTCCTCTCATAACCCTCCCATCTCACACAATCCTTTTGCCCCGCCCTCTTCCCCTCTTCCCTCTTCCCCTCAAGCACCTCTATCTTCTGCCCGCCAGCTGAATCCCCTTCCTTCTTCTCCCTCTTCCAATCCCTTTCATGTCCTTTCCCTTCCTAAAGACTCCCCTGTTCAATCTGAGCCTCCCTCTTCTCCCCATATCTTGGTCATTCCCTCCTCCCTCCCATCAGATCCACCCCCTCCTAGAATCACTTGAAGCAATTCTAAGGATCATGGGTCCTCTCTAGATAGTCAAAAGAAGCTGGGAAGAAAGTCTTCCAAACAACACAGGGATGAGAACGTGCAAAAATACATAGCTCTAGGACTCCAAAATCCTATAGAGTCATACATACAAGGATCAATAGATAAAGAAACAAAAAGCAAAGATAAGGGAGGGAGAGAAACTCCTCGAATCACACTTTTGAAATGATTAAAATTCTTTCATGGAATAGTAGGGGACTAGGGCACCCCTCCAAAATCAATGCCTTAAAGGATCTTATAAATCAAGAGCAACCATCCATTATCTTATTGCAGGAAACAAAATAGATAAAGTCAGAAATTGACAAGATCATTGACCATGATAAGCATTATAAAGGATGTACATGTGAATCCAGAGGTGCCTCAGGTGGGGTTACTACCATTTAGAGCCAGGAAGAGTGGAACAGGGAAGCTGAATTAATATAACAGCATTGGATAAAAACAGTGTTGAGGAACAATATGAGAAAACAACAGATTGTAATTTACAACGTCTACACCCCCAATCATTACAGGTACAAAGAAGTCTATTAGGATTCCCTCAGCAAGAACATAACAGAAGAAGACAGCAGCAATATTATCTTAGGGGGCAATTTAAATTTGATATTACATGCCAATGAAAAACGTGGGGGTAGTTTCACTCCAGACCCATTTAGAAATCAGCTGGAATCCATAATGCAACATGGTGATCTGATTGACATCATACCAAAAAAATGAAAATACACCTGGAGTAATCGCAGATTGGGTAGCAGCAACATTATGGAGAGACTGGATCAGTTTTTGGTTAATATCTCCTTTCTTTCCACATATTCAGTTGTCAACGCCACCATTCTGCCCTTCGTTGTTTCAGATCACTATCCCATAACTCTAGCTATTGATTCGCACTGCCCTCTTGGGTCTCTTCCATTTAAGTACAATCATATTTGGAGCGATTATCTAGAAGCCAAAAGTCTGATTCAGCAAACCTGGTGTCACCACATTGAAGGATCTCCAGGATTTATATGGGAAAGCAAATTAAAAAATGTGAAAAAAGCGCTCAAAAATTGGGCAAAAACGCAGTATGATGAACCAGAGAAAAAAAAAAGAGGTGAAATCCAAAATTGAAGATCTCCATTATACAATAGAAAATCAAGAGTATCATCAGGTTGAAAACACTCAAGAAGAAAACCTTTATAATCAGTTATGCAGTATCAAAAGAGAGGAGGAAGAAAAATGGCATATAAAATCTAGGCAGACTTGGGTGAAAAGCGGAGATAAGAATACATCTTTTTTTCATAAGTAAGCCATTGTTCAGCAAATTAAAAACAACATAACAGCCATCATAGACAATGCAGGGACCCAACACACTGATCAAACAACCATCAAAAGTGCTACCTCAGACCATTTCAAGGAGCTCCTAACTGAAACAAGGGAGGAAGAACTCTACTCTGACCTCTTGTAGCATTTGCCAACAAAGATCACATCAGACTTAAATAAAAGGTTGACGGAAGAGATAAAAGGAAGAAATGAAGGAAGCAATTTGGTGTCTTCATCCCAACAAGGCACTCGGACCGAATGGCTTCCCAATATGTTTTTATAGAGAATATTGGGAATTGATAAAAAAGGATCTCATAAAATACTTCAAATGGATTCAGAGGAAAGGAAAAATAGGAGGCTACACAAACTCAACACACCTGGCCCTCATTCCAAAGGAGAACCACCATTCTAACTTCTCCCGATTCAAGCCAATATCATTATGCAACTCCTCCTACAAAATTTTCACAAAATTCCTTGCCTCCCGTCTCAAACCTCTCCTACCGATGTTAATTTCAGAAAACCAAGGAGGCTTTATGGCTAACAAGAAAACCTCTGACTCCATTCTCTTGGTTCAGGAAGCCATTCATTCTAGCCATTCCAGGAATGAAAAGGGCTTCATTTTAAAATTGGACTTGGCAAATGCCTTCGACAGGGTAAGGTATTCCTTTCTTTTCGTTGTTCTTCAGAAAATGGGTTTCTCTTCCTCCTTACTTGATATTATAAGAGCCTATATCTCTGGACCTTGGATTGCTCCTCTTATCAATGGTATACCTGGACCTTCCTTCTGATCTTCAAGAGGATTAAGACAAGGTTGCCCCTTATCACCTTACCTTTTCCTCTTAATGGCAGAGTCCTTCAGCTGTGTGCTTGACCATAAGAGGCAGGCAGGTCTCATCACTGGTATTAAATTTGAAGATGGAGTGAAAAACATCAACCATTCTCAATTTGCTAATGACACTCTGCTGCTGGGAGGGGCGACTATGATCATAGCAAGAATATTCAAATCCTTGTTAGATCAATTCATGAGATATTTAGGGGGGTAGATTAACCATCTCAAAATCTGTATTTACGGATGGAATGCTTCAGCCCAAACGATTCAAAGCATTGCCACCATATTTGGTGTTCCTTGCAAGTTAAATTGGGACTATTTCAGCTACTGGGGAATGTCGGTGAGTATTGGAAATGCAAGGGCAGATGTCTGGGAATTAACCTTAGGCAAAATGAAAAGAAAAGTCCAGAAGTGGGGAACCTCTTGGCTCAATCCAGTTGGATGGATGGTGCTTCTCAAATTGGGCCTTTCCTCTCTCCCCCTTTACCAATTTTCCCTGGCCCAAGCTCCAGCTTCTTTCCACCGTAAAATGAACAGTGTCCTTAGATTCTTCCTTTGGCAGGGAGGGAAAAATGAGAAGAAAAAATTCAACTTGGATGGATGGAAACAAGTCATCCAAAACCAGGAGAAAGGAGGCCTTGGCATTAGATCCCCAACCCTCATGAATATATCTTTTGGCGGAAAGTTGATATGGAGACTCATTGAAAACCAAACAACCTGGTGGAAAAAAGTCCTGGAGGAAAAATACCTCAGCCAACCAAGGGAGCATCTACTTGCAGCTGACATCCCCAACAGAAACTGCACAAATATTTGGAAGCTATGTAAAAAAGCCATCACCTTTCATGGCGTAAAACATTTCTAAGGTGCCTAAAGGAGGTAAGAAAGTCAACATCGGCACTGATAAAATCATGGGAAATCTACCAATCAATAGTCTCCCAGGTATGGATTCAATAACACTCTTCCTCCAAAGTAAAGGGATATGTAATTTAGATCAAATTTCTCAATGGGATGCATTATCCCATGCTTGGATGTGATGGAATTTTCCTCCCATCGCTCAACACCTTAAAGGCAACTTTGATAACTTCTGTAAACATCTGCACAGCATTGCTCCCACCTTTGAAAATGAAAAGGACGAATTCAGATGGGACCCCACAGGCACCAGCTATACAATACAAGCAAGGTATGATTATTTGAACAGCAAGGAACACCCAGCGCCAACATGGATACACTGGAAAACTGTATGGAAAGCAAAAGAAATTCCTAAAGTTAAATTCTTCATGTGGACCCTTTTGAAAGAAAAAACTCTCACTGCAGAGAACCTTAAAAAAAGAGGCATTGCTGGACCATCCAGATGTCCTAATTGCCAATATCCAGAGGAGTCTATACAACATCTTTTTATCTCATGCCCTTACGTAGTCTCTTGTTAGAGCAGCATCAATCCTTCCGTGCCCCTCATCTAGAATTCTCAACAATCTATTGGAGAAGCTCTAAACAATTGGAAAAGAAATTACCCCTGGCAATCCATGAAACATAACCCTGCTAAGAGAGTGTGGGATGCCCTCCCTTTTTCTCTTTTATGGAGGATCTGGATCGCTCGAAAAAACATGATATTTATAGATAAAGAGACTTCAATTAGGGATCTCTGCATTAAGGAAAAAAGTCTGGCGGTCGAAACTATTGCTTCTAAGCTCACAAAAAAAATTGACATATCTAGTCTATGGGCCGAGGAAAAAGACTTGATCAGAAATTTAATAGAAAAGATTAGTATCCCCCCAACAGTGAATTCCTACAGCACTCTGGGCAAAGCTAACAGTCACAGATGGAAAATTTGATTAAAGCAAAATGACTTCAACAACTAGCTTCACTCAAGTAACATCCACTCCTTGTTCTTTGACGGTGCCTCTAAATCCAATTCGGGAGATGTGGGAGCAGGGGGCATTATCTTCAACCCCTTTGGTGAGCCCTTAGTCTCATTTGAATGGGGATTGGGGATCCTCTCAAACATCAGAGCTGAGGCTCTGGCCCTCTATCAAGGCATTCTTCAGCTACAGGCTCATGGAATCAAAAAAGCTCACGTCTTTGGTGACTCTGCTATCATTATTAATTTAATGAATAGCAAGCAGAAAGCTTCCAATATTTTCTTGCAACAAATCATCAGCAGATGCAAAGTCTTGATTAAACATGACCAAGAATTCCATTTTTATCACATTCTTTGATCCATCAATCGAGAGGCTGACAAACGGGCCAGCCAAGCTTGCTCTCGGCCCAAAGGAAGCTTTCTTTGCAACAATGAAGAATTATATCAATTCCTCCCTTGATTTTCATGATTTCTTTAAACTGTTTATGTCAAATGATCTATGTTTCTGTCAAAGTGTACCCTGACCAAATCTACTATAATCCCGAGGCCCTCTGTCGCAAACTGCCGAAAATCCCCTCATACCCCATTGCAGATCTCGTTGTACCTCTTAAACCATTCTACCCCTATGGAATCCGTGAACGCCCTAGATTCTTTCACGTGATCCGGCATGTCTTGGGTCTCTGCTTGCCTGCTATCTATCATGGGAAGCTTCCCTCTCATCTGCAAGTTCCCCTCTTCATGCTCGTTTATCCCACTGCTCCCACTCCCTTGGTTAGCAGTTGGTTTTTGATTTCTAATCTTGTTATCGCTCCATTGCTCAAGCTCCTTCCCATCCGATACTCCTTTTCTGTGTTGACAAGTATCTCCAGTTTGCCTCATCGCATTCCTCTTTTGCTCATCTATGCTTCCTATCACTCAGCATTAGTCTCTGTCTTAAAGTCTAGAATTCCCCTCAGTTCTATCTCTGAATTTCTAAGACCCCATTTAGCTCTTTCCCCTGCTACTTTGATCAACGTTTTGGTTACCATTGTCGCTGCTACAGCTTGTGGGAGCCTTCTTTCAGTTTTGCCTCAGGTTCAATTTGAAGTTCTTTGGATGGATCGCAGAGAAGATTGTCTTGATTGTCGTGACCTGCAAGCAGAACTTGAGCAAGTTAGAACACACTAGTGTCTCTTGGATGAGAATATCGAGGTTGCTTCCAGGATCATCTCAGCAAAATACAAAGCCAATATCAACCTCTTCCTTCATTGTATCTCCTCTTTGCAGGAGCAATTCAACACCCTTACAAACACCTGTGCGCACATTCAGGAATCTGTTGATATTGTCAAGTATATGATGGATAAGATTAACGCCACAAGTACCAGTTCCTCTAGCATAAAGATCGCAAAAGATGAAAACCACTCGAAGAACTCCACTGCTCGACAGATTAGTCACATAAGCATAGATTAGATGTTTTGTAAAGTCAGTTTTCTACTGTTTCAGTTTGTCTGAATTTACACTTGTGTTAGAGCCCTTCAAGTTGATTATGAAATCATTTCAGTGGAATCCTTCAATGTAATACAGCTGCAAGCTCATCCTATGAGCTCTTCTCTTGTATTGTTGGAGCTTAGTCTCCCTCCCTTTTTTTGAATACATACAACACCCAGTTTTGTGAAAAAAAAAACAACGTTCTTAGGTTACTGAAGTTTCAATAAATTTCAAGGTTTTCTAAAACTATGTTTAGCCTCTCAATTTCTATTTATAGTATTATTTCCTTTTTTGTCAAATTTCGAATTCTGGTGGTTTTCTTCTTCTTTCTGCAGGTCAAAGGTGCCAGCCAAGCAGGAGATGAAAACAATTGTGCTATATCTACCGATCGAGAGTCCCAGGAGAAAAACACACTTTTCATCCCCATATCTGCATTTCAAAGTGCACATTTTGGCCCAAAAACTGTGTTTTCCACTGTTCTAGGTTAGTACATGCATTTAGAATTGTTTTCAGATTTTTTCATAATTTTTTTAGATTTGCCAAGAGTTTTGTGTGTAGACTGAGAAGGGTTTCTTATCTTTGTTTCAGCCTCACCTAGTCCTAGATTCTCTTATTTTTTCTCTTTGAGGAACGAAAAATCCCCCTAGGGTTTAGAGTACACCTCCACATTGTTAAGAAGAGATTGGCTAAGGGAGGAGTCTAGGGTTTCAATATTTTCAACCATTAATTTTCAAACTCTGATCCATTACTCTTCAACACTTTTGGATAGGTTTATTTTACCTTTTCTCCCTTCAAAGTTTGGGTTTTTCCTTGTCCCCCTTAGGATCCCCTTGAGCATCCTAGGTTTTGGAGCTTCATGCCTATCCTTTGCAACTTTTTTCACCTCTGATTTTTGTTGTTTTTCTACACCATTTACAAAAGTTTAGTGTTCCTAGATATCAATCCCTTTGAAATTATGTCTTTTAGGAATTTTATGTGTCTTTGAGTAGCTTGTTTTCCCTATCTTCCTTAGCTGATTAATAGCCTTTTTGGGTGGGGTTTTATGTCCTTGATTGGATGCTTATTTTTCTGTCATTTTCAACAATTTCAACATCACATGGCATCATAAAACATGTTCAATTAACTAATCCACTTAAAACTTGATTTTCACACACTCACACCCTAAGCAAACATGAGCTTGGTTAACACCGCTAAGCCAAGACTTGAAACACTACACCTTAATAACTCAACCTACATAGATTAATCCCACTTGGACTAGGGCCAAACAATCTTTGTAGTTTAGGTATATGATTGGTGGGATAGACTTGTAATAACACTCATTGATCTCTTTCATTGAGACATAGAAGTTTACATATTAGGGAGCTTAAAATCCTTCACCACCCCACGGTCCAAAGCTGGAGTGCGTCAGAAACTCAATTCAAAAGGGGTTACGCTAGTGTGTTGGCTGAATACCAAGAAGCTCAAGAATCAACCACCCTCGTGGGATGAAGGTAACCATAGTGACCAATATTAGGAAAACACCTTATAGGACTAGCTATGGGAAGTAGTTGGTTCTCTGCCCTACCTTTCTCAAGACAACTCTGCTTGCGGAGACAAGATTTCGTGAAGTAAGAAGTTCTTTGGAGGGCCATCTGAAACAATAGATTTAGGATTATTTGAGGATTTAGACCACCTATAGGCTAGAGGTCTTTATCCTTGATAGGACGTGTTTCCTTATATTAGGGTAACATCATTAATATAGTTAGTTTACACTTGGCACAATTGCACTACGTGTTTTCTTGCTATTTGTTGCTATTTTACTCCTATCATCACCCTTTAGTCCTTAGAATCATTATTGTCTTGACATCATTACCCCCCTAGGAATTTATCACAGAGAATTATAGATCTTCACCCTCAGATTCCATTAGGACATATTAATCCTCCACGTCGAGTTAGATTACTTCCTCCCAGTCCTCCATCGAGTCATCATTATGATTTTGATTCTACTGAGTCTTCCAGTTCTACCTTTGATTATACGTATTCTCAACCCTATACCGTCACCATTTCAGGCACCAACGTGGGTGTGGGAAACCAAGGTGGTAATCCATGTACCAACCAGGGAAACCCCACAAGCGGAACCTCCACTGGTATGGTCACTCCTCTTCCATTGCTTCCTTTTATGGTTGGTTTGAGTCTCCCTGATTTCGGCCAGCTCATCAATGATACTCTTCTCCATGATCCCAATTGGCTAGCTATGCCTACTTAAATTCCTTCAGACATCCCAAAGTTTGAAGGTAATCCTGGAGAAGATCCCACAAATCATGTTTGCTCATTCCATATGTGGTGTTCATCCAATTCTATCACTGAATACTCCATCTTTCTTCGTCTATTCCAACGCACTCTTACTAGAGATGTTGCTAAGTGGTATGTTGATCAACCCAGAGCCACTCATTCCACTTTTGCAACTCTATCCAAATATTTTCTTTCGAATTTCCATTTACCTCTCCATTACGACACTGATATCAAACTATTGACTTCTTTCCGACAAACATCTGCCACCCACCTATCCGACCATGTTTAGGAATGGCATAGACGGAGGAGCATTTGCAGAGCTCTTGAATTCAAAGACTGCATCTATATGGATTGGTTCCTTAAACTGCTTTTGGCCCCCATTGCTAAAGATGTCGCTTCACACTTCCTGTAGTCTAAGGAAGATAACCTTCAAGTAGCCTTGAAATTTGATCTCATCTATGCCTAGTCAAGTTATGGTTATACAGTCATCCCCAACATGCCTCAACTTGATGCTGCTAATGCATCAGGGGAATATCATGTCATGGATGGTATCATTCGAACAATTTCACACCCTCAACCATATGCTCCACCTCTGATGAGTTATGGTCAACCTCAGGGAGGGACCAATTTGTCTTACATTTATCCCTCCCCCAATCTTCCACTTGGCAACTCTTATCTATGTCCCAACATGCCATATGGGTATCCCCATCCACATCAACATATGTCAAGGCTAGCTATTGTTCCACCCATTTATCCCAATGTTGCCCCACCTCCTTATTATCTATATGCATCACCTAAGGCTCCATCCCCTCTGGAACCAACGCCTTAACCCCCCATGCCTGCTCCACCTCTGCCACAACAATCACCTCCTCCACAAGGTCAAGTGTATTCTCAATAGAGGGCACCCAACCCCCTAACCCCAGGAGAAACAATAAGGGGAAAGGTAACCAGAACTAGTAATCTCAAGGTAATCAAGATAGCTAAGGTCCACCACCCAATGCACCTGAGGGGCCCCAGCCTAATCCTGTAACCATGCAATGGAACGTATATTCCAAGAAAAAAAAGGGTCTTCATATGAAAAAATCTTATTCATGTTGTAGTGTATATGTACATTATACTCATGATTGTCCCCATTTACCTCAAATGTATCAAGTATGGGAAGCTCAAGCAATTGCTTCTAGAGGACTGCAACCCATAGCTCCTCCTCCCCCTCCTGCTTCATCTCAAACAAGAGTGCTTACCAATCCTTTTCCTCACTAAGGATATATTGTTTCTCTACCTACACAAGGTTAGGAAACTCCACCATCTAGTCACCATGATTATAATATTCTTATGATGAATTTTGATGAGGTCAATACCGAGCAATTCAACCTGTAGACTCGATCATGCCAATATGACAAGGCACCCACTAAGTCGGCGATTGAGTCCCAACCCCAAGTTTCCACTAAGCCTTTGTTATCATCCAATGGTACCTTACAAATCCCTCTGCCTAAGGTAGAGGTTATTCCCAAGATCCCCAAATGTCCATTACATCGAAACGCTACTTTTGCTAAAGCGACCCATAACTATAGCAAAGTAGATGACTTGGCACAGTCTCTTGTTGCCATGTCAACGATAGAATTCCTATAGATCTACCCACCCCAATGAAAATATCTACTCTTATCTTTGGGTGTTGTGGATCCCAAAGATGATCATATGATTTTCTTTCACGTTGAAAAGTAGAGAAATCATCCCCTACCTTCATCCATTGCATTTAAAATACTAGCCTCCATAAGAAACACCATTGTCCAACAGTGTATCATAGACGAAGGCACCTCCACCTATGTGATGGCTGCTAATGTTTGGAAGAAAATTGGTTCACCTGATCTGTCTCCTTCCACCATCACTCTCCATTCTTGGGACGGTCATCCCTCACAACCCCTTGGCTTATATCGCAACTATCCTATCACTATTGTTGACAAGACTGTCTATATTTATATTAAAGAAATTGATTCCCCTTTAGATTACGACATCCTTTTGGGTCATAGTTATACCTATGCTATGTCTATTGTCATGTTTGCAGTTCATTTTAAAAAAAAAATCCCTCATAATGGAAAGTTCTTCACTATTGATCAGTTGGTGTACTATGATCCCAAATCTCATACTTCACCTCAGTCCAATATCTCATTAGTGAATAACAATAAGATTGTCTCATCCCTTGCTAATGTCAATCCCGGTGCCTACAAATATTCCACCTTTCTTGGTGCTTATTATGGTCCACCACCTACTCCTTCTGAGCCTAGATCATTTAGTGTTTCCATGCTCCAAGCATTGTGGGCTGCCGACAAATGGTATAATATGACTTCACAAAATACAAAACCTCCACAACTTGTTTTTCCTAACCCAACCCAGCCTTCCAATACTACTCTTCAAGGACCATTTCCTTCTACTGGTATCTCTCCTAATCCATTTCATCCTAGAACCATTCCCCCAGGTCTTAACCATCTCAGAGCAATTCCCCCAGGCCATTACCCTTCTGGTTAAATACCATTCTTATTTCCACCCCCAAGAGTTTATTCTACACCTATCAAGGCTACATTGATTTTACCTAACATTACCTTGGGGATCCCAGTCTGCTTCATTGATCCTCCCGCAAACATTCCCCCAAATCAACTCAAGCCTTACACTTCTTCGACCCCATTCCAACCTGTTGTTCCTACCCCTACCTTTTCTTTAGTTCAAAAGCAACCTCATGATCCAGGGGGATATTTGTGGCCACCCGCCCATTCCACGTGGACCCCCACCATTTTTTCTTTCATTTTTTTAAGTTTCCTCAATTGTAACACAGTTTACTATTTTTGGCAGTTTTTCGGGTCTTGAAATTCTGGAGCCATTTTGAGGCCCTAAACGACATTTTTTGGCAATATTACTGCAATACATTTTATTGAAATCATGTTTTCAGTTGTATTCCTTGGAGAGATATTTCTAATGAGGTGTCATGCATGTCAAACGGAGATAATATGATCAAGTTACAACCCCGGGAAGTTGGCTGCCCAACTAACCGCAACAGGGCCCATAAAATCTTGGTGTTACATCTCCTCGGCTTAGAGTTTTGGTTTTTTAGGGTTTTCTCTTATTGTTCAATAATAAAAAGGCCCTTGAGCCTCATTGTAACTTAGTTCAGAGGCATGTAGCCACCACATCTCTTCTCATAGATAAGTTAGTCTCATTTCCATTTTGTTTGTAAGCATATTTCATTATTTCATATTAATGAAAGATAGTGTTATTTTTGTTGCATCTCTGTATTTATGGTTATATTTGTAATTTTTTGTGTTCCTCTTTAAATTCAGATCATCTCAATAGTAACCTTCTCCTATTGCGAAAGCATCTAACAAGGGGGGGAAAGCCTAGAAAAAGGGAAGCAGAGATAAGGCTCCCCCAACAACTCCAACTCCTCCTAAGCTGCCAAAGTCTATTACTCCATGTGCTTTGTGTGATGTTGTTGGCCATGCCACCAATAATTTTCTTGAGCTCCCTCATATCAAGAATGTGGTCTCTGATACCTTCCCTGATTCTAGCATTCCTGACGTTAATTAAATGCTTGTAATAGGCATGGTAACTTTGTTGATTAACGTGTAATAATAACATGGATACTCAGGATCTTCTTGTTCACCTTGTTTAGCTTTTGATAAGCTTAGAAAGTATGAATGCATGCCCTAACTTAAAGAAGTGATGTAGTGATTATGATCCTTGAAGTATAATCATACACTTGTTATCTTCCCTAACTATATGACACCAACCCTTGATAAAAGTTTTATTTCATATTCATATGTGATAGTAGTTGATGCTAACATGTTATGACCATGACGAATATATGTTTTAGAACCTGATATAGTTTGATTTCATGATCTAACAATTTTGTTGATGCATGAAAGTATTATGATAGACAGCTTGATGTTTTGAATGATGATGACTGAAGTGGCTTCCCATTTAGAGGGAGAAACTTTTCATGAGATCTTAACACCAATTATTATTTGAAAATAAGACACTTTACTGTTGGAGGAAGGATTCTAGGCATGAATAAACATTTGGTGTTGTGGAAAAAGGTATTGGTAGAATTTGATTTTAACAGAGAAGGGTTCTCCTAGTTTAAGCCTCAACCGCATGAAAGAAGGCTTAAGGGTGTAGTTATAAGCCTCCCAACTGCATAGAAGAAGGCCTATGGGTGTGTTTATTTTTGTAGGACACAAAAAGAAAACTAAAGCTTTATGCACGAGATCATGAGTGCACCAGGAGTATGACAGTCTTTCAAATATGGAGCTCACAATAGAAAGTCCTATGAGTAGGTAAGTTTGAATGCTTGACTTACTATAGAGAATGTGATTATGTTGACTAAACTTGTTTTTGCAGGGGACTAGAATTTTCATTTTATTATGTTATTTTGATTCGATCATTGAAGTTAGTATATGTCAGTATTTGATAACAGTTACAAGGGTTTGAAAATATTTGGCTTATTGGTTTAATATATATGAGAAATATTGAAATTTTGACATGATGCTTGATAGTTCATAAATATGTTTTGGCTTGTCGATTGATTGAATTCATAGTGATAACAAGTTAGAGTTTGTCAAATTTGGTACTTGACAATGGTGATTTACCTTGATGTGACATGACAGTATGGGAATAGTGACTCTCAATGATTAACATTGGTATTGGCACATTGGTTAAGTGTAGAAAATTTTTATTCAATATGCAGTAATCTCATAATGAATGTATGCATTCGCATCTAGTGACAAAAATGGTTTATATTATGATGGTTAGGATGGATTGATAAAGTTTGGATTGATATTGATTGGTAAATAATATTTGTTGACATAACAATAGATAAGGTTTTAACTTGATTTGGATGTGAGCTCTACCTGACACCTAGTCCAAAGAGTTTTATTGGAAGAAACTTTTATGGCTTTGATATTAGTTTTGATTTCGCATCTACGACTTGATAATTTGACTTAATTTCTTTGATTTCACAATATTGATTTGTGTGAGGTTGAGTATATTGGTTTGATCAATAATGTTTGAAAATATGATTGTATGATTTGAAGCAAGATTTCCAAGCCTAGTATGTCCGCATTGATAGTTACCTAGTGAAGCCAGGAAGAAGTGTCAATCTAAACATCTACTTCAAAGTAGTCAAAGTTATGAATTTGATTTTGGTTTTATATGGTGACAGTTTATTCTTGATCAATAATGAGCCTCTGATGATCAAAGTAAGAGGGAGTTGGACTTTGATGTTCGAAATGAATAATTTTGGCACGATAAACCACTTTATGAATTTTGGAAAAGAAAATATATATCATGAAGCTATTGAAGAGTTTTTGGAAAGAGGAAATGAAAATCCTTGTAAACGCCAATTGAAGTTCAAGAAATTATGCAGAGATATTGTTTGACCTGACTTGGTAACCAAAAGGGGATTGAGAAATTGGTGTTCATTGTGAACACCCATCTAGGTATATGTTTGCATGGGATGATCAATGTTTGGGTTTGAGATAAGCTTCCTATGATATATGACTGCATGAATGTACTTATGTTGTTTGGGATCGTCATTGATGGGATGAATACATAGGTTTTTTCTTCAGTATGATATTTTTAATGATATTTTGGACGAAAATTCCATAGCTTTAAGCACCGCTGAGGTTGAATATGATGTTGCTAGCATGGATAGCTATGAGGCAAGTTGAATAAACTCTTTGGAAAGTTATTTTAAATAGGTTCTATATGTGATAGTGATACATTGTGATAAGAAAGAGTGGGATCTAATTGGCAAAGAATTCCATATATAGTTGGGACTTAGATATCTTCATATATTGAGACAACGTTGTTGTAAGAGACAAGATTTGGATTGTGGTTGATACCTCCATTAAAGGGAGGATGAATAACATATCCTTTTATATCATGTATTTGTTCTAATATAAAATTTGATTTGATGTCCTGCATGAAAAATAAAATAGAGGACTACAGATCTAGATAATGTATGAGGCATTAGGATTAAACTTTTCGGTAAGCAACTAACATATATGAGCACATTGATATGTTTCTTATCTACAAAGAGTAGGGTTATTCGAGGACACTAAGTTGGCTCTTCCCCCTATCTCAGCTCCCAAGGTGAGGAATTGAGATATAGGGCTCCTGGGGTTGAGGTATCTCTAGAAAATAGGGTAGTATCCCTATCTTCAACCCATAAGATGGAATATGTTTCTCACCTATCTTGCTCTAGAAGAGTATATCTCATTTTGCATCATACCCACAAGTTAGGCTTGTTGGCATTTTCACTCCCCATTTGGACAACGGGTTGAGAGAGATCTTGAGGGTGTCTGATCCTTACCTTTGGTAAGTTGGGTACCTCAACCAAGCTTATGATGCAATTTTTTCTACCACATGACTCTTAAAGGTAATTATTGGGAACATTAGCAAGAAATAGGATGGTCGTTATCCTTACCTCAGATAGCAAGTGGTATCTCACCCATTGATTGCACAATGGGATGGTTGTGATCCATTCTTGGTAAGTTGTATCTCACATATTGCTCAATGAGATGACCTAGGGTGAGAGTGTCCCATATGACCTTCCCCACTATCATATACATGAGGTGAGAGTGTCCCATAGGACCTTCCTCATTATCAATGGATTATGGGTTGAGATGTCCTCCCCGATGTGGTTCCAGGTTAAGAAAAGCTCCCTAATGTCATTCTAGATTGAGAGAAGCTCTCTGATATTGTTTATGTGAATTCAAGGTGGTATCTTGGACTCCCATCTATTGTCAAAGTATTCTTCTTTTAGATTCAAGAATGTTATTATATGAGCAGAGAAAATCAAGAGACAAGCAAAGATGAGAGGACATAAGCAGTGATGACATTTTATTACTTGAGATAGGATGTAGTTTGATGATAGGATACTTGTGATGATTACATGATGTAGTTGGAATTTCTCCCTAGCTGAAAGAGCATGTTAATTTGGAAGCTCAGTGAAAATTCCAATCATGGGACTAGATTCCTCTTTTCGAGAGGACCAATTTTGACTTTTGAAGTACTTGATTTGGATAATGGAAAGTGTATTTTTAAATTAAAGCCCACATGTGCACAAAAGGACTGGTTGGCTCAAAACAAAAATTGGACACCCTCGATGGCTATAAATACAAGTCAGGTGGCCATAATTTGATCATCATCATTGTTGTAGCTCCCAGAGATAGCCTTAGATTGCTTACAAGACCAGTGCCTGGGTACATCTAGATTAGTGTGTCTCAAATGATTCTCAAGCAGGAGGAAACATGACCCATGTTCTATACACATATATAAGATTCAAGAGTTGGTTCTTTCATCCAAAGATACAAGTTAGGTATTTCAATATTTCTACACATATACAGTTCCTAGAAATATAACAGAAAATAGTGGATGTTGAGCACTTCAAAGGTTTACAGTTTAATCATCTTTGGGGAATAAATGAGAGAAGACAAAGAGAAGGGATAACTCAAAATGTAGAGCTCAAAACACCAAGAATTATATACTGAAAATATAGAGTCTGAAACCATGAGATTTTCTACAATTATCTGAGTTACAGGTAGATATAATGGACAAAAAAGAAGCTCTATGCTATGATTCATGTAGTGCAGTTTAAAGATATAATTTAAACCCATCAAGCAGGCATGTGTATTAACAAATCAATGCAAATGAATCTATAGGCAAGTATGAAATATTATGGAATCTATTGTTGCGTGAATTTCGAGAAGAAAATAGACAAAATGGATGCAAATAGGAAATAACACACTTTAATACTTAAAAGGGGGAATCACCACTACTCCCGTGATATTTTGCAAGATATATGTAAGTGATACAGTGTCACAAAAATATCAGCCTTTCTTTGCAAATTTTAGAACCATTATTCAATGTTTCTACCCCCTATTTATAAGAAGAGGGTGTGTGTTATCAATCATGATACAGTACAAAATATCCCTAGCTTGGGTCTAAGTTGTCAGATCAGCTTACTGTCTCGGCCAAGGAAGTCTATGTGTCCAAAAAACATCACAAAAACAGTAATTGCCTTATAAAGGAAAGCACATCACAAGATGACAAAATATATGAAACATTAATGCAATATCTATGCGCCCCTCCCTGTAATTACTTCGGCTTCAGGCTTCATCTAGTTCATGGTATGGTCTCTTGTGCTGCTCAACTAACTCTTGTCATTTCCCCTTTAGTGCCTTTAGCACCGACCTTGGAAGTGAGTCGCAAAGAGTCATTTATGAGTCTACCCATACTTGGTTTTGAATGCTCCCTCTTCTTGATTTACTACTACAGCTGCTTTCAGCGCCGACCCTGTCATTTCTGCCTTTAAAGTCCTACTGAACACAATGGGCACCCATATCTGCCTGGTTTTGAATGCTTGATCTTCTGTATGTAGTTTTACAGTTGCTTTCAGCACTGACTCTGTCATTTCTGCCTTTAAATTCCTACTGAACATAATCAGTACCTTGATCTGGCCTGGGGTTGCGTATTATATTGTAACAGAGAAGACTCTCTGGCACAAGCTTTTTATCTTTGAAATAGGCAAAACAGAGGTTTTTTTTATTTCCCCCTTAGCCCCCTTTATTATAGCCCCTTTTGTAATTTTCCTCATATGACTGGGGGATGGAACTAGGGGCTTAGCCCTTTGGGCACTAAGGATTTCCACTACTGTGTGGGTGGCATTTTCCTTTGTTATTAAGAACCCCACATCCCAGCACTGAATGCACCTTACCTTTAGTTTTTCCCCAAGACACATGCGATCGTCGATCAGCTGGTTGACATCATCACTATCGTGTGTCACCCTATGAGTGGTGACACGTGTCACCTTGAAATGGCCCTGTAGGACCCTTGAAAATACCGAAACTGAGTGACATTTTTCCTCTGTACTTGCCGCATCACCTTCCATAATGCCATGTGGAGGAGAGAGAAAGGGTTCACCTAGCCTTTATTTTTCCCTATATTTCCTTTCTTAATCTTTTCCGGCCTCCCCCGACGCTTTTACATTGGATTTCAAATCGGCGATATCGTGCGATGTTGTGGGACTGCAGGTAGTCTCCCACGTGGCCCCCCAAAGGAGAGAAAAAGGGCATCCTCCTTCCCGTAGTTTTAAAATGGTTTTCAGCGTAAATCGGCCTCTGCCCTCCTCGGTGGTTTAACACTATCGGCTTGGTTTCCCCTGAAATTCCTTAAGGATGGCCAATTGGATATTGCGGGGGCCATGCGGGACTGCAGGGTTGCGACACTGTGGGGTCGTGGCACTGCAAGATTGCGGAGTCATGACACTACGAGATTTACCGTATTCTGCCACATGAAGGAGAGAGAAGGGGGTGGCTTGGCCTTTGTTTTGCATCAATTTTCTTTGTTAAAGTTCTTCGACCTCTCTTGGCAATTTAGCACTTCATCGATGCTACCCCCACATATCACAGTCTTCTTAACCCTAGTCCTATTCAGAATCGTCGATTGCTGATATTGCAAGACTGTAGGGTGCCTGATATGTGGGAGCCTTAATATACTCCCACATGGCCCCCTAGAGGAGAGAGAAAGGGGGTCCGCCTACCCTTGGTTTTTTCTTTGAATTCCTTTGTTAAATGAAATCGGTCCTCCCCAACAATTTCACACTACATTGGCGATTCCCCCCCCCAATTCCTTAAGGATGGCCCAATAGGTATTGTGGGGGCCATTCGGGACTGTGGGGCTGTGGGATGCGGGGTTTTCCCGCCACCGATCGCTAATTTGTGAGAATTTTGGGATGCGGGATATGACCTATATGACTGATAAGCAGATGAACTCCCGGCCCCCACCTATATGCGTGATAATCTAATATGCAGGACTGTGATGATGTGGGGTGCGGGATTGCGGGATTGCTGGGTTGCAAGACTGCGGTACTAGGGGATGCAAGACTACAGGATTGTGGGGTGCCCAATATGCAGGGTCTACCCACCACTGATATGCTTGACTTGCTATGTACGAGGCCCTCCGATAATCTCTTTTCCTTCAATTTAGGGCGACAGAACTCTTGATCTTGAACATACCATATCTTCTAATCCAAAAGTCCATTTTGGGACTTCTATATATCATTGGAAAGCTTGTTCCAGGAACTATGCAATGGAGTGGGACTAACTTGGATCTGAGAACTTTTGTGGCCTACGAAGGTGGCTTCAAACTTTACTTCTCTTGGGCAATCTTGACCAACTGAAACCCAAAATGCAGTGAGTGACAACATTGGCTCCAACTGGGGAGAGTGCCTTGCTAGCAAGGTGCTGAGAACCTGCATGCTGCAAACTATGCCTTTGGGCATGGATTCACTTCTAATAAAAATATAACTTTCATGAAAGTATAATTTTTTGCATAAAATGAAAATTCAAATAACAATTGCAATACACACATCGAATAATTACAATGAGTGTAAGACAAGTACTTCTAATTTTGAAAATAAAATTTGAGGAATTGACCATTTAGTAGTAGTACCAACAATTCACCATCCAAATTTTCAAGGAGATATGTGTTTTTCCCTCTCTCTTTTGCAATCCTCAAGGGGCCAAACAATAGTGGATTGAATTTTCCATGCTTTCCTTTGTACTCCCGTCGAACATCCCACCCGAGAACTAAATCTCCTAGCTGAAGAGGTTTGTCCTTGGCCTTCTTGTCAAATAGAGATTTCATATTTTGTTGGTAATTGAACAGTTTGGCCTCCACCTGTTCTTTATTTTCCTTAAGCTCAACCAGCTGATTTATCCTTCTTTTTAAGGCACTTGGCTCTTCCTCGGCTTCTTGTAGCAACCTTGATACTGGCATTGCTAGTCAGATCGAGAAGATAGAAGCCTTGCCATACACTAGCTCAAAATGTGATTTTCCAGTGGATCCATAGAGAAAACTTTAGTTGGGAGTCCCATTTCCTTTGATTTTCAGTGATGGTCTTCTTTAGCACCCTAACCACAGCTTTGTTTGAGGACTTATCCAAGCCATTGCCTTAAGGGTAGTATTTAGTGGAGTGCTCGATGGTGATATTATATTTATGGTAGAATCTGGTGAACTTGGAAGATTTGAAGACCTGAGCATTATTAGCAATGATTTTGAAAGGACAACCAAAGTGGGATAGTATGTTCTCCTACATGAAATTTATCACCACGGAGTCTGTAGCATTTCTAGCTTGGATGGCCTATACCCTCTTGGTGAAATAGTCAGTGGCTGTTAATATCCTTTTGTGCTAGCCACTAGATGGTGGGTTTCTCTCCCTTATGAAGTCTAGTCTCCACTATCTAAAAGGCTCCTCCACATGCACAGGAATCAGGAGGAGAGGAGGAAACTTCTCTCTTTTCGCAAACACTTGGCATTTCTAGCACATGCTGACTTTAGAATGAACATCCCCAAATAGCGTATGCTAGTAGAATCCAACCTTAAGGATTTTGTGTGTCATGGTCTTCCAGCTATAATTCCCTCCACAGACTCCTGGATGAAACTCCCCAATCACTTTATGAGTCTCCCCTTCCACCAAATATAGCAACAATACCCCCACAGGATCCTTCCAGTAAAGTAGGCCATTAGATATGATATATTTCTATGCTTGCAATCTCAGGCTTTGTATTTAGATGTATCTAGCCCAACGAACACCTTAGGAATACGAGGTAACGTATGATGTTCTTATACCAAGGTGATCCCTCGTATTTGGCATAGATTTTCTGCTCATATGTTTTAATACTGCTCTGGTGATCCTTTGGTATGCCTTCCTCTATGATCAGGTTTATCCCTAGTGCTTGGCAGTTGGATTCAGATAAAGCCTTAGCCATCCCCTGGCCTTTAATGATTTTGGTAGGCTTTATTTCTAGATCATATTCTTGTATTTTTGCTATCCACCTACCTGTCTTTCCTTCACTGCCTCCTTGCACCAAGATGTCCTTGACTACTATCGTTGGGACAAACATTGTGATTTTCGATTGCAGCACATACGTGTAAAATGCCTTTAGAGCCTTGACTAGTGCATAGGCTTGTTTCTCCAATATGTTATATTTTAGCTCAACATCCCTTAGGACTTGGCTGAAGAAGGCGATGGGCTGCTCATAACCCACTTTATTTTTCTGTAGCAACACTACAATGATGGTATGTGGGGAGGCGAAAGAAAATATGTAGAAATGCACTGAATAGTTGGGGCTATCTAACATTGGGGCTTCAGCCAAAGCTTCTTTGATTCTACTAAAAGAATAACAGGGGATAGGGCTCCACTTGACTTCATTTCCCTTCTTGATCATGTCTATAATACCCTTGACTATCTTATCATAGTTGGGTATAAATTGCCTCAAGAAATTTATTCTCCCCAAGAAGGTTTGGACTTCTTTCTTATTCCTAGGAAGAGGAATGTGGATGATGGCTTCAACTCATTTAGGATCGATCTTCACACCCTCCTGCACTACTATATGTCCTAGCATCTTCCCCTCACTTAGGGTGAACTGAGATTTATTAGGGTTCAGGGAGAGACCATATCTCCTACACTTCTCAAAGGTGAGTTTTAAGTGGAGGATTTCTTCCTCCACAATCTTGGAAAATACTGTATTGTCATCCAAGTATACCACCACAAATATTTCTTACTCCCCCACCAAAGCTATGTCCATGGCTCTCTAAAATGTGGCCCCTGCATTTATCATCCCAAAAGGCATGCGAGAATACATGAATGTTTCCCATGGGGTGGTGAAAGTAATATTTTCTTGATCCTCGAGATGAACTTCCACTTTATTGTATCCAGAGAACCCGTCCATCATGGACATTCTGGCAGAACCAACCACCTTCTGCAATATATTATCCATCTTGGGCAATGGGTAGTTGTCTTCCAAAGACACCCGTTTAGATTACGGAAGTCTACACATAGCATTATCTCACCGTTCTTTTTCCGGACCAGGACCAAATTTGTTACCCACTCAAAGCATATTAAAGGTATTATGATCTTTGCCTAGAGTAGCTTCCTTACCTCCCTTTCAATGGAGGGGAGTAGGAGTGGATTTATCTGTCTAAGTTTCTGCTTGAAGGGTTTCATTTTGCTTTTCAAAGGAATCTTATGTTGTATGATGTTAGTATCAAACATTTTCAAATCATCATAAGACTAAGAAAAAACATCTTTGTAGGTTTTGAAAATATATAAATACCTATGTTTGTAATGCAACGGGATTCCTTTTGACAGCTTGATCATCTGGGGATCCTCCTATGAACCAATGTTGTAATCTTGTACTTGATCATCCATCTCAGGAGCCATTTGTTTGTTTGTGGCTATGTTGTCTTTATTAAAAATCCTTTCTATTGGGACGAGTCCGCAAGGGATAGTATTCCCTTTCAGTTGCAAAATTTTGTGCCTAGCCAGTGCATCTTTCCATGAAGTGGCTTCTTGATCTGCTTCTTCTTCTTCTTCTTCTTAATCGATGGTGGAGTTAGAAAACTCCCCAACAAATTCTATGAATTATTTCACTTTCTCGTCATATTTAAACACCCTCCAGTGCTTGATGTTATCGGGTATGGAGGGTCTACACCTGAATTCCACTTCATATCTGAGGAGAGGATTTTGAGGGGGCCTAAAAGTGCTTGCAACTACAGCAAGGGAGTCAGCCATTTTGTTTCCTTCTTTGGGAAGAAATTGGATATTAAAAGCTAGGAAGAAGTTTTCAATTAAATCCCAAAATTCATTGCAGTAGGTCCTCAGTATGGGGTGTTTGGCCTGGAATTAGTTTCTGATTTGTCTTATGACCAGCTCAAATTCTCCATAAACTATTAGGCATTCAATATTCATATTTTTTGTAGTTTGTAACCCAAGGATAAGTGCTTCATACTCCACCATGTTGTTAGTTGCTTCGAACTCCAGCTTGAATAAGAGGGGTATCAGGCGGCCCTCAGGAGATACCACCAATACTCATGCCCCATTTCCCTCTTTTGAATTGGCTCCATCAACATAATTTCCATACTTTGATTTCACTTGAATTCTTCCATGTTAGGTGGACTAGTGTTTCTTATAAGATAGACTCATCTTCTTCTAGGAGTAGACATGAGAGGTCACTTTCTTTTCCATACACTGGGGAGTTTTTCGAGCCTTTAACCGAGGTCACAGTTCTTACAAACCTCGATTCTCTATATAGCCTCACTTTTTCTCCTCCAAAGGTGGGAATGGTGGCATAAGTTAGATCCAACTTGATAGAGGTCCCCACCTTAGAACCCCAAGATCTATATAGTAGCATGCAAAAACGAGGGGGTATATCTACCACTACTATGTCCATTACCATGTTCTTTACCGGGAGCTGAGCCAAGTTCACCACCAAATCCTTTATCATTCCTAAACAATTGACCCTCTTGGAGACAAAGGAGTATAGGTCCTTGTAGGGCCTGGTGATCTGCAAGCCAAGTTGTTCCATTACTTCCAGTAGCATGAGTTTGTGGAAGGCTCTAGAGTCCAACATGAAATTATGCAAAAGAAGGTCATGGATTCCTAGAGTCACATAGAAAGGTGCAATACAAAGATCAATTTCTTCCACATGCAGCCCAAAGACCACCATTGGCCTCTCTTCCTGAAGATTTAGAGAATCATGGGTGGGTGATGAGACTAATGGATGCATGAATTGAGATACCTGAGCTTTATAGGTAGGCTACTTCAGAAGCTCAGTCAATGGAACATAAAGCTTTATCTTTTCAAGCTCCTTTTGAAGGTTGAATGTAGATTGGACTTTTTCTATATCTCTGGGATCTGTTCCTTCTTCATTGCCACTGGCAGTTTTTAGTGGAGCAGGTGCCTCCTTGTCAATTTCTCCCTCTACATTATTTATTTCCTTATTTGCAGAAACTTTCATCTTGGAAGGGTCATGATTTAGCTTGCTTTTCCATTTATTTGGTACTAAGGGAATAGTTTTGGGGGTAGTTATTTTCTGTTGTTTTAGATCCCTTTACCTCTTTCTTGAAGATCTTAGATCATACCTTTGGTGTATTTGTGCTTGCATGAAATCTACAAATTGTTTAAAATAATAGTCTATATCTTCCTCCTTTTCTATTGTTCCTCTATCATGAGTGGCCTCCTGGTGAGCCATATTTCCATGTTCTTCTTCAAAGAAAGAAGAATATAAGTTTCCCTACATCTCTTGTGTATTTGAACATTGTTCATTGGGATCATCTTCTATATAGAGAGGATGAGGGATCTGATCTAGTTGTTCCTTTCTTTCCCTTGGTAGTATTTCTAATGGAGGCCTTCTATATTGTGGGTTATATCCTCGGTTGTTTCCTTGAGCATTCTGTTTGGAGAGTCTCTTGTTCTCAATTTTGAGCTTTCCAACCTTATGTGACAAACTCATGATGAGTTTATCCAGCTCCTGCAACTTCAAGTCTGATGATTCTCTTGTTTGACCAGAGGAAGAAGCTTCTTCTTTACCTCTTCTATTCCCAGTGGTTTCCTGCTTTCCACTTGACTTCCCCGTTGAGGAAAAAAATTCTTCTACTTCAAGAGCATCAAATTGGAGTTGATCTAAAGTGGGAGACTTCCTTTCTCTTAAGGTAAAACCAAAGTCAGATTCAAAGGCTCCCAAGTAGGCTACACAAGCAACAAATGGAGGAGGCTTTATCTCAGTAGGCAAGTTATTATACTACTTATTGAACCTCTTATTAAATTATGATATATCCTCCTTTGGCTTCTTCCTGATGTTATTGAACTCTATGAGGATCTACTCATGATTTCTCTTCTCACCCCACTTTTGTGTCAAGGAGGTTTCAAGTTCCTCCCAAGTGGTGATGGAGGAATTTGGTAGGATTTTAATCCAGTTTATACCTTCTCCATCAAGGGATTGTATGTCTCAGGACCACGTCTAGATGTTCTACATTCAAGTTCTCAGTAAAAGCACAAAATGCTTGAATGTGTTTCTGAGCAAAATTTTCATCTTCCCAATTAAACCTAAGCAGAATCTTTAAGTAGTCTTGGGTCATAGTAATTAGGGGCTGAGGTAAATCAAGAGATGCATACTTATTTAGTAAAAATCCTAGAAGAGCCATCTGAATTAGTGGAGGGGGATTAAAATTTTCTTGAGGAACTGGGGTCAAGACCACAGTGGTTGGAGGGGAAGTAGGGTATGTCAGGATATTAGGATCCAATCCTAAATAATGAGAAATAGTGGCTAAGAACTAGAGGACGAAGTTGCAAAGGCTCGTGAAATGGTAGCACAGGTAGGGGGAGTTTTCTCTTTCCAGACTTTCCTGAAAATTAATTTTTCAGGGTCAGATACAAATGGGGCTTTCTACTGAGAGATGTTTGAGCGAGTATGAGGCCTTTTAAGAGCTAGGGTGATGAATGATAATGAGGGGGGTGTGGAGTCGCTAAGGTGATGTGAATGCAATCAGAACAAAATTTTCTCACCTACATGAAGGGTGCTCAATTGATCATATCCCAAGGGAAAAATCCTTTAATATGTTCCCCGAGAAAGACACCGGAAGATGTTGTAGCTACTAGAGACAGCCTTAGATTACTTACAAGACCAATGCCTGGGTACATATAGATTGGTGTGTCTCAAATGATTTTCAAGTAGGAGGAGACATCACCCATGTTCTATACACATATATAAGAGTCAAGAGTTGGTTCTTTCATCAAAGATACAAGTCAAGTATTTCAGTATTTCTTCACATACACAATTCCCAGAAATATAACATAAAATAGTGGAGGTCGAGCACTTCAAAGGCTTATAGTTTAATCAGCTTTGCAGAATAAATGAGAGAAGGAAAAGAGAAGGGATAACTCAAAATGTAGAGCTCAAAGCACCAAGAATTCTATATTAAAAACATAGAGCCTAAAACCATGATATTTGCTACAATTATCTGAGTTACAGGTAGATATAATGGACATAAAAGAAGTTGTATGCTATGATTCATGTAGTTCAGTTTAGCTATAATTTCAACCCATCAAATAGGCATGTGCATTAACGGATCAATGCAAATGAATCTGTAGGCAAGTATCAAATATTCTCTCATCTATTGTTGCATGAAATGAGAGAAGAAAATAGACAAAATGGATGAAAACAGGAAATAACCACTTAAAAGGGGGAGTCACCACTACTCCTGTGATATTCTGTAAGATCTATGTAACTAAGTTATATAGTCTCACAAAAATATTAGCCTTTCTTTACAGATTTCAAAACCTTTATTCAGTGTTGCTACCCCCTATTTATAAGAAGAGGGGTGTGTTATCAATCATGATAGAGTACAAAATATCCTTGGGCCGAGTCTCAGTTGTCAGAACAACTTGCTCTCTCGAATAGGGAAGTTTCTGTGCCCAAAAAACCTCACAAAAATAATAATTGCCTCATAAAGGAAATCACATCACAAGATCACAAAATAGATCAAACATTAATGCAATATCTTTGCGCCCCTCCCTATAATTACTTCGACTTCAAGATCCATCTAGTTCACAGTATGGTCTCTTGTGCTTCTCAGATAACTCTTGTCATTTCTTCCTTTAGTGCCTTCGGCCCTGACCTTAGAAGCGGGTCACAAAGAACCATTTCTAAGTCCGCCCATACCTATTTTTGAATTCTCCCTCTTCTTGATTTACTGCTACAACTACTTTTGGCACCAACCCTATCATTTATGCCTTTAAAGTCCTATTGAACATAGTCGGCACCTGGATCTGCCTAGCTGTGAATGCTCAATATTCTATATGTAGTGTTACAACTAATTTTGGTGCCAACCCTATCATTTATGCCTTTAAAGTCCTGCTGAACACAATCGGCACCCTAATCTGGTACGGGGTTGTGTATTACAATGTAATAGAGAAGACTCTAGGGCATGGGCTTTTTATCTCTAAAACAGGCGAAACAGGCATTCTTTTTATTTCCCCCTCAGCCCCCTTTATTATAGCCCCTTTTTTAATTTTCTTCATATGAACGGGGGATGGAACCAAGGGCTTAGCCCTTTGGGTGCTAAGGCTTTCCATTGCTATGCAAGGGGCCTTTTCCTTTGTTATTTGAAATCCTGCATCTCAACGTTGAATGCACCTTACCTTTAGCTTTTCCCCAAGACATTTGTGATCGCTGATCTACGTGGTGACGTCATCACTGCCACGTATCACCCTATGAGTGCTAACATGTGTCACCCAAAAATGACCCCGTAAGACCCCTGAAAATGTCGAAACTGAGTCACATGTGTCCTCTATACTTGTTGTGTCACCTTCCATTTTGCCACGTGGAGGAGAGAAAAAGGGTTCGCCCGACCTTGCTTTTTCCATGCATTTCCTTTTTTAATATTTTCCAACCTTTCACGCCGCTTTTACATTGGATTGAAAATCAACAATATAGCGTGATGTTGCGAGACTACAGGATAGTCTGTCATGTGGCCCCCCTAAGGAGAGCGAAAGGGGTCTGCCTGCCCTTGGTTTTTTCAGTGATTTTCAGTGTAAATCAACCTCTACCCTGCCTAGCATTTTAACACGATTGGTGTGTTTTCCCCTGCAATTCCTTAAGGATGGCCCATCAAGTATTGCGGGGGCCATTCAGGACTGCAGGGTTGCAGCACTACGAGACTGCGACATTATGGGATTTAGCGTATTCTACCACGTGGAGGAGAGAGAAAGGGGCAGCCTAACCTTTGTTTTGCATCGATTTTCTTCATTAAAGTCCTTTAGCCTTTCTCAGAAATTTAGCACTTCATCAGTGCTTCCCTCATATATCACAATCTTCTTAACCCTAGTCCTATTCATAATCGTTGATCGCCGATATTGCGAGACTGCGGGGTGCCCGATATGTGGGAGTCTTAATATCCTACCACGTGGCCCCCTGGAGGAGAGAGAAAGGGGGTCCACCTATTCTTAGTTTTTTCTTTGAATTCCTTTATGAAATGAAATTGACCCTCCCTGACGATTTAACACTACATCGGAGATTTTTCCTCGCAATTCCTTAAGGATGGCCCATCAGGTATTGCAGGGGGCCATGCAGGACTGCGGGGTTGTGGGATGAGAGGTTTTCCTGCCTAATCGCCAATAAGCATATGAACTCTCGGGGCCCGCTAATATGCCTGATATGTGTGGGACTGTAATGATGCGGAGTGCGAGATTGCGGGACTACAATGATGCGGAGTGCAGGATTACGAGACTGCAAGGTTGCAGGATTGTGGGATTGTGGGTTGCCTAATATGCAAGTTCTTCCTACCTCTGATATGCTTGACTTGTTATGCTCGAGGCCCTCTGATAAACTCTTTTCCTTCATTTTAGGGCGAATGAACTCCTGATTTTCAACAGGCCATATCTTCTGATCCAGAAGTCCATTTTGGGACTTCTATATACTGTTGGAAATCTCGTTCCAAGAACTATGCAACGGAGTGGGACTAACTTGGCTTTGAGAGATTATGTGACCTAGGAAGGGGGATTCAAACTTTACTTCTCTTGGGAACCCTTGACCAACTGAAACCCACAATGTAGTGAGTGACAACAATCATAATCATTCTTCCTTCTTTGGTTTGGCTTTCACAGGTCTAAGGTGGTTCACAAAGATTGGTTCATATAGGTCAAAAATTGTAGGGCCTGAATCTCACACAAGAGATCTAGGGCTTTGGTTTACAACCGCAGGGATGGAATAAGCATTTTTTGGCTGTAACCATAGGCATGCAAGCTCATGAGTGCAATTGTAGGGTTTCAGTCGCATGCTCGCACACCCTTTGCATGTGGTTGGAAAATAGGGTTTGATTTTTTAATTGACCACAATTGACCATAAATTTCAGTAGTTGACCATAGACAACGACATTTGACCATAGGCTTCTGAATTAGGGTTTTGATTATTATCATTATTAGGTTCAACTCTTGGATATTGATTAGTTGATTTTGTTGGATAGTTTTTTGATTGAAGATATGGATCATTACACTCTCTCTTTGTTGAAAATTTTATGGCAATCTAATAAGAAGAAGAATTTGAAAGGGTTTTCCCCATAGTAGACTTTTCCTTAGTCTTTGACCAATCCTATTGCCTCTACGTGTGAATGCATTTATTTTGTTATTCCTTGATGTTCCACTGCATTGATGACGATATTGTTCTTTCTATATAATTGCATACATTATTAAATAATGTGGTAAAACTAAATAATGTTATGATGTTGTGGGGTGAATTTAATATGTAAATGAAGAAGTGTAATTATCTAAAGCAAAGAAAAATATAGCCCTCAGAAAAACTAACACCTTTCAACATCGCCCATGAGTAGGTGAAGCCTCACCTAAGGCATCTATGAGGGACTGCATGAACCTAGATAGTTCTACAGTGATGAAGGAGATCTAGATCCTACACTTATCATTAGTCCTTAGCCAATATCTTAGTTAGAATAGAAAATTTAAGTACACCCCTATTATGCACAATAAATCCATTATAATATACAGAACTATAAAACAGAATCACAGATAGTTTCAACACATTATGAAAACATAAGAATTAATCCAAAACAAATATTTATTAATATTGTAAAGACCCCATTACATTCCAATTGTCACAGCTCACCAACCTAATAAATCAATTGTTACAGCATGAAACCTTTACAAAGCATCAATTACATCATCTAAATATTAAAGTATCTATGTCTAAACATATTCATTCACATCTATGTGCACATATATCCCTATATTACATTGCATCTTTACCTATTTATCTATTTATATTATGGCACAAAATTGACACACAACTGTAACAACCCTGGTGAAAATTCCATGTAAAAATATATGAATGCCACGGATGATGGAACACATATTCCAAGCTAAATGGTGGGCAAGACATCCTAGTGGGTGTTCATTTGTTTGTTTATGGCTAAGTAAATTGGCAAAGGCAATGGGTAAGGATTTGGAAAGGCAAAGAGGCATTAATTGACATTTTATTTATGAAAATAATGGAAATTAGGAGAAAAGGAAATTGAAAGGTAACAGGTTGCATGTGAGGAGGAAATTGAAGGAAAATAATGGAAAATGATGAAAATAGAGGCCTCATTGATAAAAATTCTTTTGAGGATCAATGGGCAAGATTGGTTAGTGTAAGACTTGGTCAATTCAGTTTTGGAGCTCTCTCGTTATTCTCTCTCTCTCATACTCTTGTATACTTAGAGTTTTCTTGGAGCACTCTTGGAAGGGTGGAATACTTGGATTCCTGGATCAAGAAGGAGAAGGAAGAGTAGGAAAGTGCAAGAGGGCATCGGTATCAGCAGCTACAGTGGGATTTTCTTGTAGGGACCGAGTTGCATGTGTGTTTTCCTCACTATTTTTGGCATGCATGGAACATGCATGTGGTTTCATGGTTATGATCTATCATTGGCATGGAGGATGGTCGAGATTGATAATGGATTGCCTAGCCTTGCCATTTTCTAGATAGCCATGGTGATTGTGGATTTACATTCATTGTTTGTTTTTTATTGGTTCTCATGTTCCTTAGCTTGGGTTGAGTTACTCGTCCTGGAGCCTTGGTTGGAAAAATGCTCTGGATCCTTATATCAGCTTGGGTTGAGTTACTAGTCCTGGAGCCTTGGTTGGAAAAATTCTCTAGAGCCCTTGGTGGGTTGAGTTACTAGTCCTGGAGCCTTGGCTGGACAAACAATCTCGAGCCCTAGAAGGTTGGGATAAAGGTTGATTTGATGTTGGTTTTGTGATGTCTGATCATGAGGTGGAATCATTGTTTAATGGGTTGAGGTGAATGGCCTTTGGAAGCCATGGATGAGTTCTTATTAATGTGTTCTATGAGATCCCACATTAATTCCTGGAATATGGCACAGGAGTGAATGGTTGAAGAGAGATTTGGCTCAACCATTCTACAATCGAGTGGAATGTGGAAGTCCCATCCCGGGTTTGGATTTTTCATCATTAATGAAAGGTTATTTCTCTGAGTATTTCTATGAGTATTATGATGGATTATATGTGGTGTATATGTTTGTGATTTCACTAATATTTTTGTCCCTATTATGTTGGTTATGTGTGCATTTTATGACAGCAATTATGTTTGGCTCTCATCATGTTCTTGTTATTAAATGATCAATGTATCTATGACCTAATTGATGAAGTGAAAACTAATATGATAAGGAGAAAATGCTTCATAATGAATCTCAGATAAGTATGAGACCCCTATGCTCAGATCTGTTATTTACACCTGTAGGTTGCATACTTACCAAGTGTTTGAAAAAATATCTGTCATGGCTAGTAAGGATCTAGTCAAGGTCTTGAACAAGTATTTTCTTTAGTACTTTCATTTCCATGTTACTTTGTTGATTTGGAGACATGGATCAATTCTGGGTAGTGTCCTGGGCTCTGAGCTTGAAAAAGTGACTTAAATCCCAGGGTCCCTAGCACAACATTGACAATTTTGGTCCACAGTCACTAGCAGGCAGGCCTGTGAGAGTGACTTTAGGTTGTTGGTCTCACTCTTGCCCATAGCATGAGAGCAACTATGGCCCAAGAGACCTAAAACAGCAATGGGACCAAGGGACAAGCTGTTTGAGTGGCTGACTTGTCCTCTGAGGGTTTCGTTGATGATGTTGGATGTATGTATGGTGTGCTTCCATCATTTCGCTTCCTTAATGTGACTTAGGAGGTCGAATCATATCATAGTGGCCTCTCATCACATGTTTACCCTGGCTAGTCGGTTGCTTGGGTAGATGTGGGAGGAGGGTATTATAGAGTGGTACCAGTGCGTGGTTGTGCTCTCCTTAGGTTGTGTGTGGATCATGTTTTCATGTTGGTTGCATACATGTTCCTTATGCATGTATTCCATGTGCTTGTTGCATTTGCATGGTGTTTATCATGGTTGTAGTGATTTCATGATGTGAAGGTTGAAGGTGTTGTCATGGATTATGTCTTCATGTGTGTATGGTTGATTATGCATTGTTATGCATATCAGTGTTCACATATTATCAAGTGCACGCAAGGTGGTTTTTTGTTGTCATGCATGAGGTCATGGTTTGTGTAGTTGATATGGTCATGCATTGATGATTTGACTCTAGTTAGAATGGTGTGTATATGGTTTTGTACTCGTGTGTTATATTTATATATGCAATTGTTATGCATGTATGGTCTTGGTTATAGTTATGCATAAATAATATGTTAAATATGCCTTGTGAAGTCATTGTATGCAATTTAGGTCATCATGGCGCTATTGGTTTTTATGATGCTAATGTGTTGGCTGAGATAGAGCAGGAGATGCAAATCATCATAATGAGGTTGCAACATTACACTTTGAGGTAAGAGCATACTTCCATACATGTATGGTATGTTTGCATACATGTATGTAAGTTAAGGATCTTTATATGCATTAGGTTTATATACATTAGGTTTATGTACATGTCTTTTGATGTTATGGTTACATTCATGATAGATGTTAGTTGATTAGTGTAGTTATATGCACATGTGTCGGATAATCAAGAATGGTAGTAACCTGTAGTTGTATGCATTGCTATTTTTGTTTTATGTTAGATAACTTGATGATCATGTTATATGTTGTTGATGAGTATGCTATAGGTTAACTTGTTGTTGTTATATGATAATTAGCTTGATGATTAGTTCATATGTTGTTGATGAGCATATTATATGTTAATTTATTGATTTTATATGTTAGTTAACTTGGTAATTAGGGTTATTTCATTGAGATCTTGATGTTGTAATTTGGATTGGTCATATGCATGATGGTTATGTTCATTGCATTGAAGATCTTGAGGTTATATATATTGTATTAACCTGGTTTGACCTATTCAGATGGTTATGGTTGAGATATTCAGGTATGATCCAACGTATTTGTGATATGGTGTCGTACTAATCTATATTGATATTACATATGTGATTTTTATGCATGAACGACAAATGCTTATGAGCTTATGATGTGAACATGTTAGTTAGTTACTGTTATGGATATCATGATTTAGGTTTGAGTTGATATGTTGTGAAGTTGTATTGTGCTAACCTAGATTGATTGTGCAAACAATATATCCTCCCCTAAAATGCACTAAGGTATGAGTTTTCTTATGCCGTATATTTGGTGCTTGATTGTTTGATTATGTAATCTGTGTTTGAACATTTGGTGCATATTACATCATCTAGTTGATTCATTTAACATGGGATGTTTGCAAGTTGGTTGAATGTTTGATGAATTGCATATTATGAGTATTTGTTCAAATGATCTTGTTTTAAGATGATTGTACTAACACATGTGTGTTGAGAGAGTTGATATGTACTAGAGTATAGTAGGTGACAGTTGTAGCATTATGTCTAATGATTATGAGTGGCCTATGGATTATGACATGGTTGTTATTCTTGGTAAAGGTTGATTTCAAATTGATACATATGATTGTTTAGAACATATGGTTGACATTTGTGAGCAGTTGCAAGGTAACATGCTTGGTATTAGAATGACAAGTTAATAGTTGATGTGTTTATATCACTAACAGTCAAATGATGTGACAATGCATAGTAACACTCAATTGTAGCGAGGAAAACATACAATAAAGGAATTGGGTAAGAATTTATTTGGATATGTTTGGAAACCCTAATTCCAAATGAATGGTTGCTTTGCATACAAGAAATATTCTTAGCCTTGATTTTGTTTGACATTATGTAGGATATGTGGTAGATTCATGAACATGTATTCGACAGGTATATTAGCTAGTCTCTAGTTGCAGGTGGATTTTTCAAGAGAATTGGAGTCCCTTGAGAGATGGCATGGATGTGTTTAGTTACAAGAAATGTGCTTGACACAACAAGGTAAGATAACCATTGTATTGTTATGTTTATTTATGCATTGACGGTTATGTGTTGATAGCAGTACGATACAGGGAGTTGCATGGTAAGAGAGGTTTCCATGAAACCTTGAAGAAGACTATGGTTGAGTTTCCCTAGGAACCATGGGGATTGAGTCATGATGTCTATTGTTAGTCTTGTGCTTTTGATATTTTATGATTTTCTTGTGCTTGATTTGCAATTTTCTTATGTTTAGTGCATGATCATGCCACTTTGTCTGTGGTGTCATATTGTTGTTGGTTTTCCATGGTTTTCTTCTTGTTTATTTCTTGTCTTGCCTTTGATGTTTTGAGTCTTGGGAATTGGTTGGGAAATAGGAAATTTAATGGAGCTTTGGGGAGAGCTGTGTGGTACACAATAGGGAATGTAAGACATGGATGAAGCTCAGTGCATGAGTACGTGCAATGGAAGGTAAGACTATGACAGTTGATTGGACTAGCTAGGCCCATTGTGGTAAATGGATGGTGGTAGTACATACACAAGAAAGGTAACTAAAAAAGGTATGGATCTAAGGTGTTGGATGCCTTGGCTATGTTGGGAACCGTTGTTCTCAAACTCGTGCATGTTGTGCATGAATAAAGGGAGTTCTCTTAACCTTGACCTTATGATATCTAGAAATTATATTATGATCATGATTATTCTATTATCTATATGTATACATGTATGTATGTATGTATGTATGTATGTATGTATGCATGCATGCATGTATGTATGTATATATGTCGTTGACTGACTAGATCATTATTGTTTTCTGCTAATGTTTATATGTACATATGTATGTATGAATATCGTTGTCTGAAAGGAGCATGATGGTGTATGCTAATGTTTATGTATATTTATGTATGTATCCATGTATATATGTCACTATCTGATAGGGTTGTCAGGGATCATTCTTGTGGAGGAATGATTGCTTACGTAGGCAAATGACATTAAGAGGTCCCTAGTTTATGAGGAATCAAGTGGAAGAGTAGTCATGAAAAATATATGAGGTTAGTATCATGTGGAAATGAATGGATATTATGTGATTATACTATGTCTATGTTTATGTTATGATAGGTACCTCTGAAAGATACATCAGCGAAATGAAAGCAATGTGGTCTATGGCATGTTGGGACAAGCATGGATAAGAAACTGGAAGCAAGGTTTCTTTCTAGAGGTAGTGTGGTTTCAGATGTGTGGTATTATTTTTTTTGCATATGTCATACATGTTGTACATGTTGAATCTGTAATGATTGTGCGCATGCAGTATTGTGTATATATAGTGTGTGTACATGTTGTTTATGTAGTCTTATGAACAAGGTGTTAGTACAAATAGTGTTGTATGAATGTTTCATATTCTGTGCTAGGTATAGATGGTGCTATGTACATATGGTATGGTGTGCATGATTGTACAAGTGGTGTTGTGTACATGTTGTATAAGTGGCGTTGTGTGTAGGTGGTGTTGTGTACATGCTATGCATGTGGCATTGTGTACATGTGGTGTCGCATAAATGTCATGCATGTGATACTATGTACATGTGGTATTGTGCACACATTGTACAAGTGGTGTAGTGTACATGTGGCATTGTGTACACGTTTTGCAAGTGGTGGTGTGTACATGTGATGTTGTGCACACGTTATGCAGGCAATGCTTGGTACATGTGGTACTTGTGTATGTGTGGGATTGAGTACATGTCGTACATGTTATGTTGCAGGCATGCGGTACTATGTATGTGCATTGTGTAGTCACAGTATCGTGACATATGCAGTCATTGTGCTGCACTCTAGACACATATTTGTGTTATGTTGTACATCAAGTATAGGTGTATTTATTTTGTTGTACATAAAATGTAGGCATATGTAGTGTGTTGTGTTGTACACTGGGTGTAGGTGTATGTGCTGTGTGTCAGGTGTAGGCACATGTATTGCATGATGTGTATGTCATGTGTGGCTATATGTGTGTGAGGTAGACTATGCATATGTGCATCTGGTGGAGGAGAAGGCACTGGATGTTTGTTGGGTGTGGAAACTGATCTGACATGTGTACAAAAAGAACAAAGGCAGTAGTAAGGATTGATGAAGGATAAGTATCAATATTTTATTTCAGTTGTATTATACATGTGGTTTATGATTATGGTTTATGATGATTACATGTGATCTATGATTCTGGTTTATGATGGTTACATGTGATTTATGATTTTGATCTATGATGGTTATGTTTTGAGCTATCCTGATATGACGTTTTTATACATGATGCTAGTTTGACTTGTGGTGACAAGAAGTAAACATGATTGCAAGTGTACCTTATTGACAAGCTACCAATGAGGTATGATTTGAAGTTATTTAAATTTATTTTTAATCTAATGGAAATTATGTGCTTAGAGCAATAATGTATGAACATGTCAGGTTAAGTGGTTAAAATCAACTGACAGAATCAGTAGCAACACTGAAAAGAACTAGAATATGTAGCATTATGTTGGTAAAGCACATCAGGAACAAGGCCATTGTGGGACACTGATACCCAATAGTGTCCATTGATTCCCATGAGCATGTTATGATTGGTATGATGGTTTTGAGGCAGGTATATGCCTTGGTTTATATATCTTCTGATGCGAGGAATCCTTTTTAAAGGATGGACTACATGGGATGGGGGTGCTAGCAGAACTTGGAAGGTGAGTGACTACATAGAAGGGTTGACCGGATTGCCCGAGGGACTGTGTAGAGAAGGGAAGGTTGGGGATGGATTTATTTTGGTCATTAGCATTGTCAGATGGAATCAGATGCACATTGGGAGTTCACCCTGGAACAATGAGCCAGTAACTATTCACTGAGAGGACAAGTGACACAGTATTGTGGCATTGGACATTGGATGTTGATTTGACTTTGCAGTGGATTATGGACTTCCTGGGATAGAAGTGAATATTGGTATTACTTTGAGGGTGGAGGTGTGAGCCTCTAGATTCCCTTGTTGCAGATGAAGATATTATATCCTTTTATTTTTTGGTTGAGAAGATGTATATATGTGTGTATGTGTATATGTGGTCATTGTAAATATCGTAATGAGTTATGTTATAAAACTCCACTATACGATATGTTTTCATGATATTTTTCTTTTGAGCAAGTCTTTCATTGTAAATATTACAATGAGTTGTGTTATAACTCTCCACGGGTAGTACGTTTTTTTTTAGTAGTCTTGTTGGTTATATGTGTCATTTAACACCGAGGACGGTGTTCCCCCAAGGGGGAGGGTTCTGTAACAACCCTAGTGAAAATTCCATGTAAAAATATATAAATACAACAGATGATGGGATATGTATTCCAAGATGAATGGTGGGAAGGACATCATAATGAGTGCTCATTTGGTTGTTTATGGCTAAAGAAATTGGAAAAGGCAATGGCTAAGACTTTGGAAAGGAAAAGACGGATTAATTGATATTTTATTTATGAAAATAATGGAAATTAGGAGAAAAGGAAGGTGAAAGGTCACATGTTGCATGTGAGGAGGAAATTGAATGAAAATAATGAAAAAGGAAGAAAATAGAGGCCTCACTGATAAAAAGGCTTCTAAGGATCAATGGACAAGCTTGGTGAGTCTAAGACGTGGTCAATTCAGTTTTGGAGCTCTCTCATTATTCTCTCTCTCTTTAATACTCTTGGATACTTAGAGTTTTCTTGGAGCACTCTTGGAAGGGTGGCATACTTGGATTCTTGGATCAAGAAGGCAAAGGAGAGCAGAAAAGTGTAAGAGGGCATCGGTATCAGTAGCTACAGCGGGATTTTCTTGCAAGTATTGAGTTGTATGTATGTTTTCCTCACTATTTTTGGCATGCATGGCACATGCATGTGGTTTATTGGTTATGATCTGTCATTGGCATAGAGGATGGTCAGGATTAACAGTGGATTTCCTAGCCTTGCCATTTTCTAGATAGCCATGGTGATTGTGGGTTTACTTGCATTGTTTTTTTTTGTTGGTTCTCGTGTTCCTTAGCTTGGGTTGAGTTACTCGTCCTAGAGCCTTGGTTGGACAAATGCTCTGGAGCCCTTAGTGAGTTGAGTTACTAGTCTTGTAGCCTTGGTTGGACAAATGCTCTAGAGTCAGGTAAAACTTGTGGGTTGAGTTACTAGACCCGAAGCCTTGGTTGGACAAACACTCTAGAGCCCTGGAATGCTAGGATAGAGGCTGATTTGTTGTTGCTTTTATGATGTCTGGCCGTGAGGTGGAATCATTGTTAATGGGTTAATGTGGACGGCCTCTAGAAGCCATATATGAGTTCTGATTGTTGTGTTCTTTGAGATCCCACATTCATGCTTGGAATATGGCATGGGGGTGAATGGATGAAGAGAGATTTGGATCAGCCATTCTACGGTTGGGTGGAACGTGGAAGTCCCATCCCAAGATTGAATTTTGCATCATTAATGAATGGTTATTTCTCCTAGTATTTCTATGAGTATTATGATGGATTATATGTGGTGTATATTGTTGTGGTTTCATTAATATTTGTGTCCTATTATGTTGGTTATGTTTGTATTTTATGATAGCATTTATGTTTGGCTCTCATCATGTTCTTACTTGCTATTGAATGATCAATGTATCTATGACCTAATGGATGAAATGAAAACTAATGTGATAAGGATACAATGCTTCATAGAAAATCTTAGATAAGTGTGAGACCCTTATGCTCAAATATGTTATTTACACATGTAGGTTACATATTTACTAAGTGTTTGAAAAAATATTTGTCATGGCTAGTAGGGATCCAGTCAAGGTCTTGAACAATTATTTTCTTTAGTACTTTCATTTCCATGTTACTTTACCGATTTGAAGAGATGGATCAGTTCTCGGTATTGTCCTGGGCTCTGAGCCTGAAAAACTGGCTTAAATCCTAGGGTTGTTGGCACAACACTAACAATTTTGGTCCACAGTTGCTCACAGGTGGGCATGTGAGAGTGACTTTAGGTTTTTGGTCGCTCCCTTGCCCATAGCATGAGACCTAAAACAATAGTGGGACCCAGGGACAAATTGTCTGAGTGGCTGACTTGTCTTCCAAGGGTTCTGTTGATGATGTTGGATGTCTATATGGTGTTTTTCCGTCAGTTGCACTTCCTTAATGTGACTTAGGAGGTCGAATCATATCATAGTGACCTCTCATTGCATGTTTACCCCTGCTAGTTGGTTTCTTGGGTAGATGTGGGAGGAGGTTGTTACAATAATATATTTTTACTATGGTTGGTAACTATTACCATGGGAAAATGACACAACCTAAACCTAACAACTTTCCCTATTTCCTACATTACGCATGTTGATCCTTAGCTAACTTTCCTACACGGTGCTCCTCTGTGTTGTTCCCAAAATCCTTCCTCAAAATTCTACTCCAACAATCAACTAAGTGTTCTTGAAGAATCCAAAATTAAAGATAAGATTATGGGAATTTTAAACACCACTTTTTTTGCTCTAATTCCAAGAAAAGGGAAGCTCACATCTTTTAATGACTTTAAACCTATGTAGTTGTGTAATTGCATCTACAATATCATAGCTAAAGACATAAATTTATGGGTGAAAAGCTTTCTTACTAAATCCATCTTATTTTTTAACAATTTGGTTTCTTTCTAGAGAGACAAATTCATCATGTTATGGATGCAACACAAGAAAGGATGCACTCTATCAAAATTGAGAAATTATTTTCCATGGTGTTGAAATTTGACATCTTCAGGGGTTATGATAGAGACAACTAGCTCTATGCAAGGCTAATGGTTACTCACATTGAGCTTAGGGTAAAATTTGTCAATTGGATAATGAGTTCTCTCTTTATTTTCATTTTCTATCCTTATTAATGGCTTAAATTTTACCATATTTAGAACAATGGGATGTCTCAAACAAGGTTTCCATTTGCCCCCCATGCTCTTCATTTTTCAATTTATCAACATAGCTATAATAGAGGCAAAAAGGATCAGCGATCTAAAAAGTATAAAACTTGCAAGAGCTTCTTTTTTACTCATTAACTTTTTATCAAAAGTGTTATACTTTTCTATGGGGGGTAAGGGAGAGATGTTAATAAACTAAAGAATTCCTTAATCTATATTGTATAACTATAAGTATGGTAGGCATGTGAAAAATATTTTATATCCCTAAATGTGATTGAGGATAACTCATTCTTCATCATTTTGCTAACAATTTCTTTGAATCCAGGAATCTTTTAAATATCTATGGATTTTCATAAAACCAAATGACCATGGAAAATGGCTAGAGATGGTTTTTAATGAAGGTGGGAAAGAGAAGAATTTTTTCATGTAATAGGTGGTTATCTGGAGGTTGATTGTTAAAGATTACCAAATATTTATAAGTTATCATTATTTACTAGCATAACCTAGCCTATATCCCAAAAGGAATTCTAGAGAAATTAGGAAAATAAGCTTCAAATTTCTATGGTATGGGGACAAGGGGAAAGAAAATATTTCCTTGATAAAATGGAAACCAATAACTAAGCCAATGCAACTGGGAGAATGGGAATTAAAAAGCATCATCCAATTCAAAAAGGCTCCAGTAACCAAAAATGTGTGGAGACTAATATCAAAAGATGGCCTCTATATTATTTCCCATTCAAAAATATACTAAGCCAAACATAATATAAGAATGGATTAAAAGACTAAATGAGCCCATTAGCAACATGTATATAGCATGGAAAGAATTGATATTAGCATTTCCCCTTATAAGGAATGGGTAGACATGGAAGGTTGGGAATGGGGAAATGGTGAGGATTGGAATAGATCCATTGGTGAGAAATGGAGCTATGTACAAGCTATTGAAAGCAATGATATACTCTCTTCATAGAGAAGAATCTTTAACCTAGTTTAGGAAGTTGCTCCAAAGGCTTCTTCTATATGGAAACTAGATTGGAAGAGCATTTATAGTAAGTATAAAAGGCCAAGATGAGAATCAACAGAAAGCACATATAGATAAACCAAAAATGTGTCGTCTCATAGTAAAGACTCTGACAATGAACTTACCTAAACTAGATACCCAATCTTCAAGATTTATAGTCCAAAGTTGGGATACAAAGTAATGAATATTGCAAACACTTAAGAAGACACACTCTAGCAAAGGAAAAATACTTAAAAAGTTGCATCCCCTTTCAAAACTATAATTTTCATGTGGTTAGAAATCAAGAATAAAGCACTTGCATGGGAGCTCTTTGAATAAGGAATAGGTTGGGAGCAAGAAAATGTATCATATGTAAAGGGGGAAAAGAAAATATAGGCCAATATATATTATTTTCCTTATTCAAGGGAAGCCTAGATTGAAATGGACACTTTGAAAAAAAAATGGATTGTTGGCAAGTAGGTTCAATTAAAGAGTACTTTAAAATGTGGCAACAAAAAGCAAAACTCAAAAAAGTCAAAGGCCTCCCATTAATAGTTTATGGGAAATATAGCTAGCCAAGAAGCGGCTAGAATATTTGAAGATATGTATATACCACCTTTTCAATGTGTCTTCCAAGAAAATTCAATGTTTTCAAACCTTAAATTTGTATCATCGACCCCTGTTAGAAATAACAGATTTTTTTTGGAAAAAGTATTGAAAATTAACCTATTTAAAAATAATAATAATAACTATTTTTTAGAATTTTAACTAACAAAACTTCACATAATTACTAAATTTTTAAAAATAGGCAAATAAAAATCTCTAAATTTTAAAGAAAATACAAGATCTCACAAACAGCATCTCTATTTATTTATAATTGTAATAAAAGATATATATTTCCTATACAATTTATGCGCATATATACCGTGGGTGCAATTTTTTTTTTGACAATATATGACAATCATACAGAGCTAGGCTTATTTATTTTCTTTTTCTTTTTTCAATCTATTCACGACTTTTTCACGCAAATGGCTGACTTTAGCGTTTACAAAATGTGGCCGATTTCAAAATAAAAACATAAAATATAATTCATAAAATATATTCATTCAAAATTTCAGAATACATCAATTAAGTGTTGACAAAAACATAGAAATAAGCCCTCAGATGATAAGTATTAAGCCCCACCATCAAATGGAGAAATCAAAATTTAAAGTTCTAAAAGGTGGAGGATTGTGTTCATAGCGATCATTAATGTTTATGAATTAAAATATAACTCATTTAATACATCATTATATTTGGACAAATTGTCAATTAAAGTTTTGAAAGGTAGAAAATTAAGTTTACAAAAATCATTAACGCTTTTGAATCGGTCATGTAATTGAATATATATTCATTATTTTAATTGGAAGGTGGAAGATTAAGTTGATAGAATTCATTAATGTTTATGCAATAGTTATTGAATATATATCATTTAGTGTTAACTAATATATAAATAACATTAATTAGGGGTATTTGTGAAAGCGTTAAGCTATAGTGTAGAAGAAGGATTCATTTTCAACTCAATTATGTAAGACTATTCACTGGAGATAAGGAAGTGACTTGGGCTTTTTAGCAAATAAGAGGATGTATGGCTTACTCACCTCGAGAGTTTGATAACACTTCTCAGTACTACCGAGTGCATTTAGCAGATTTCTTTCACAACTCATCTTACGGTTATCTAGGTTAATTCTAAAGATTTTATGGTTCGTGTGTTGACCTTCTTTCACTTGTATGGTGATCCAATCAGTTAGTCTTGTCTTATTTATTCTTACCATACTTTTAATTTTGGCTACATGGTGGACTCCTGTGTTTTCCTTCCCCCTAAGACGACTCATGTTGTTTTAGCAGCGTTCCTTGCTTGCTCCCTCACTTGACTCAATCAGATTTTTCCTTAAGCCCCACCTAGAGTTTATTACATTGGTGAACCCTCCTACTCATCCATCTTTCTCAGTGACTTACAAGCCCCCTTTGGTACCCCCTAGCATATAACAGATCTTATGCTCTTACTACCAACCACTCCATAATGCCAAGATAGAGAATGAGATGTTGACATGGCTCAACAAACTGAGGGGTAGGCAGTTCATGGGACTAGTCTCAAGCGCAATCTATCACTCAGTGTTATAGGGATTCCATGCCATAGCGTTTACAGAACACAGTGGATATGGCTACCTTGGAAGCAATGGAGGAAAAAAATGCTTACATGGATGATGATGTTCTTGTTCATGTAATTGATTAGATCCCTGACCCCAGCCATGCACATGGCTGGAAAAACTTATATTTATGCACTATGGAGCTCTATTGGTGCCTCAAAACATTGATCGGAAAAGCACTGGAATAAAACAGGACAACAAAAGTTAAATTTTTCTTCCACTAAGCATATTTTGTGTAGAAAACCATCAGATGCCACTAGAACATACTAGAGATATGATGTAGTTTTGGCTAGGATTGAAGCCCTACCCTCCAAAGGCAAGGGTCCAACTTCTCCAAGTGCCCCTTCAGTGTTGATTGATGTATTTGCCTCCACCTAGACGATTCCATGGTTCAAGGTGAATGCATGAATATGGGTTACACTTTTGGTCCAAATGTGGCGATAAAAATTCATTTTTTTTCCGCTTTTATCGAATTGCAACCCTCAAAATTCATATAAGCATTGTGCATTTTGATTCAGAGTAAAAACACAATATGTAGAGAATTATGTTGTTGTCTTAATGATATTTTTTTCAAAAAGAAATAATGTCGTATAATCTCTTTTCCATTAAATGCAATATATGTCCTTGCAAATTTTCACAAAACTTAAGATGTGTGCATGTTCATGTAGCATAATTTAGTTTAGAATGTGCAATTTAAAAAAAAAAAATATGAGCATGATATGCATGGAGAGATATTAAAATTTTAATTTTTTAATGCAAAAATATATTTATTATTATTATTCAAAGTTGGTGAAGTAATATTTCAATTGCATTTTGGAGATACATATGTTCATATAAGCTATTTTTCAACTCTTTAAATAAATTGAAAAACCAAGAGTACCCTTTTAAAGAGGACTCGTAAACAAATATAGAGGTATTTTTTGAAAAAAGATCGTTGTGAATATTTTATGTTATTGATTTTTTTTTTATTGAGCCCCTTTGAAATTATCCAAAAAAATTCAAACATTATGTTTAAAAGAAATTAGATGAAAAACAACATATGAATTTGAAAGTGTCAAATTCATATGCCATTGGATAGAGGATTCTTTCACGAATCCAACATGATCAACTTTGCCACTTAAGGACAAATTATGCCCTAAATCCACTAGGGTACAAATGTGCTTGCAAAGAAATTTGCAAAAGGGGTGTTGAAAGTGTAATTTTTAGGACCTCGGGAGCTTGATCAAGCGCTTAAATTCAAAATTCAAATTTCTCGATTGAGCATTAAAGAAGCCCTCGATCAAGTCGTATATGTGGTTAACCAACGACTTGATCGAGCCATTAAAAGCCAAACTCGCCAACCTCCTACCAACTTTTATTAATGTTATTAATGGTAAATGCTACGGCTCAAGGGCTTGATCGAGCCATAACTCTTGATCGAGACTTTAACTCAAGTTGGAAAGCGGCTCGATCAATCCATAACTCTCAATCAAAACTTTAACTCGGGTTAGAAAGAAACTTGATCAAGGGTTTGTTTAAACACTCAATAAATTTATTCTTAATTACCTCAACAACTTAATCAAGCACTTAAAAATAGCTCGATCGAGCACTTAAAATTGCTTGATCGAGCATCTTTTTTTCACCGAAACACACCCCGTTTCACTAAAAACTGTAACTCAACTCCATGCTATCACCATTTAGTATTTTGTTTATAGTGCACTTTTTGAATAGTTTTGGTTGAGTGAAACCTTTATAGGCTATGGATAATGCAGAAGTTGTAATGCCACTCTTAGTTTCATAGAATTTTATATTATCTATATTAGCAATTTGAATGTCTAATTTTTAGATTAAAATTTTATTTTTCTTCTAGTAATCTAGTTTTCCAAGTAGTAGACTAGACCACAATAGTGAATTAACTAATACTTACCTAAAATAATTAAATAATACCATTAATATAAAATAAATTAAATTTTTAATACAATTTTGTTTTTAAATTCTAATAAACAAATAATACATAATTAAATAAAAAATTAAATTAAATACTAAAAAATTGTTTTCAAAAATGGTTTATATATTAAATTTCTATGACATATTTGAAAATTCCATAACACCAATTATAATGGTTTTTCATATTTCCACCCAAATTAATTATTCTTATGCATTTAAAATAGTCATTGGACTAATGATTCATATAGAAACATCGGTTTATATATCCAAATCATGATAGACTAAACCTTAAATTATTGAATACTTTTATTGAAGCAACATATTGATATTCCGCTAAAGAAAACCATGACTAAGATTTTACAAGAAACAAAATCAAGTCTGAAAACATCTTAACCAAAACTAGTTATTAACTATTTAATGCAACAAAGCGGGAAGAATGATGCGATGAACAGCCCACCTTCCCTATTTAATACACTAGAGTTCGACTCATTAACCTTTTTCTAACCATGTGATAGAAAATCTCCATGCATAATGTTACCTTTTCCTTTACCGGTGTATTGTTTCACCTGCATGCATAATGTTACCTTTCCTTTTATCAGTGTATTATTTCACTTGCATGCACTGCGTCTTTCAATGAAAAATGGAGAAGTTTCTAATTTCTTCTATTCTAAAAGATACAACATCTCATAGGTGGTTGATTTTGTGGGTTGGTCACAACTCATTATAAGCAAAATTCCTAAATTAGCATGCAATTAGAAAAGCTCAATCCTTGGATGCTACCTTGGGGTAATGGATGAGACTTGTATCATTGTCACATTAATACCACTTCCACTTCATTTTTCGTTGACTCTAAAGGCTAAGTGGGGTATCCCTTTGATATTTTGTTGATTATTATGAGGTATAAGTAAATATGGATTATGATTTAGATAAGGAAAGCAAAAGTTTACTTCAACTAAGTGGGGTATCCCTTTGATATTTTGTTGATTATTATGAGGTATAAATAAATATTGATTGTGATTTAGATAAGGAAAGAAAAAGTTTACTTCAACAATTAATCATTGACTCCCATAAAAGCTACAACACAAAATATAAAAGCTTTTAATAGTTTAGGGATGTTTAAATTTTTTTGGCAAATGGAATTTATCCCTGATGATAGTGCCAAAATGTTACCTCCCAGCATGTACTTGATGATAAAAGCCCTAATCCATAAGGTGTAACTCAAAATGGAACTACTAAGACAATCACCACTATCACATAAGTAATATATCCTCTTTTCTTCAGGCCAACTCTCCTTCGGATTTAAGGGGGTGTCCCCAGTAGGATTACAAAAGTTAAGCAATGAGGCACAATGTGACATCAAAGTAGCTTTAGTAATTGAATGGTTGTTTTATTTTAGAAAATAAAATTTAAAAAAAAAGGTGATGAAAGGAAATCGAGATTAGTGTCAATCCAACCAGAGAAATGGAGTCAAGGGAGCTTATTTTCTTATGTGTTAGTGATTGAAGTAGGGTCAAGGACTCAATAACCTCCACACTGATTTTGTTGGAATTCAATGCATAAATTCTATAATGAAAGGGCCCAAAAGGATCTACCTTCAACTATACCACTCAACTTCACTCTAATGATTGAAATCAATGAAATTCTTAGAATTCCTATAAGATATGCAAAGCAATCCATCAATTCACAATATCTAAGATAACAAAGGAGAAACAGTGAGGAGTTATCTCACATGAAAAGTCCCTTCAAAGTGGTAGAGTTTACCCTTCAAATGGATCAAGTTTTTAGTCTTACATGGAAAAAACTACACTACTTCAAGCTTTAAGTACCAAAATATGATACATTTAACAAAGAAAGAGCCCTCATACATCACATATACTACAAGAAAGATATGTCCATTAAGCTCCAAGGAGGCAAAGCTCCAAAATTCTAACAATGAGTACAAATGTGGAAGGGTTACTCTTTATATAGAGTTTAGCTCAACATCGTATACAATAAAATAATAATATCTCATGTTAAAACCCTAGATCTAACTTAGGGAGGAGTAGGAAATATTTCCTCCAACTTACTAATGAATAAGACATAAAACAATGAAGTGGTCAAGCCACATGTACAATCTTCCAACCAAAATAGACCCAAGAGACTAGGAGAACTCCATCAAAGGGGGAAGAAGATGTGTCAAAGGCACAAACTACAACCTCCAAAGGCTTCCAAGTGGATAGATCCATAACCAACTTCTAAAATAGGAAAGATAATCCTAAATCTCGAGTTTGAAACCTCCTAGATCTCCTCCATAGTGGATGTGTAGTTCTCCAAGGTGAAGTTCCAAGTTCAAACCCTGAAATAGAGGCATAAAAATATGGGACATGTGGCCTCAAGACCTAGTGAACTCTTCACCATGGATATATATTAATAATGATATCCCCCAATAAGCAAAGTTTTCAAGAGAAAACAACAAGGAATTCCTTAAATGAGTGGTCAAAATATGGATAGAATTTCTTTCAACATTTTTTTAACCATAATGAGAATTTTTGTATTGAATTCAAGTTTCCACCTAGGTCGTAGCAGGAACATCAGGAATTATATAACTATATTGACAAATTCCCTATTTCTCTCTCCCATTCAAGAGGATTTCAAATTTTTTCCAAAGGGGCACAATTTTGAGCCAAAAAAAGGGGGATTTTGTAGGTGTACACCTTATAAAATTGCCCATTCAAAAAGAAAAATTTACACAACATTAAGTTACAAATTTATGATATAATCTCTCATAACAATGAAGCTACTCAAGTCTTGAGCAATTTCATTTGCATTAGAGTAGTTATTTGTGTTGTGATTACTTGAGGTATCAAAATTGCTTGAATAATGAGCAAGTTCATTTAAATATGGACAATTGATTGTATTCAGATTACTTGAACTAGATATATCATCCATTTTGAGGGATAAATTATTGACCTATGCTTGAAGCTCGTCAATTTTCCTCTAATGTGCATCCACTTCATCTTCATTTTTCTCTATTATTACTTTCACCTCTTGGATATTTTCCAACACACAAGAAGTGGAAGCAATGTGCTCATTGTGCTTTAATTTTAGTTGAAGTACATCCAAATGCAAAGAGTCAAGACTCTTTGAAAGTTGTGCAATTGATACCTTGTGATTATGCCCCATGAAGGCCTTACTATTGAGGCCACAGACTTGGAAATTTCCAAGAATATAAATTTGTTATCTCTATCCCTGAAAACCCAACTATCAATATGCAAATAAACAAGGATTTTGATTTTGAATCATGGATGCATCACCAACTAGACACAAAGTTATTTACTCAGCATGAACAATATAACATATGCAATTTAAGAAGACCCATGTTTTTAGCAGATGTGAGGGTAGGGGTATAACCTTGTATCCACAAACTCACGTAAATATCTCAATTTTTAACCAAATTCAAATGCTACCCAGTCAACAAAGGATACAAATTTCCACTCACAATTATTCTCTAAGACCAAAAATACCTTTACAAAATCATACTTTTACATACACCATTTTTCCATTGCAAAACTGAACATGTTACGTAGTATAATTTTGAAATTGCTTAGAGAGAAACTCACCACAATAACATACTAAACTTGGTAATTAACCAACTTAGGACCAAATAGAGAACCTGTCTATGTAAAGCACACACCCAACTCTAGATTCATAAGAGATCAACATGAAGAAGAGACACATGGCTCCCATTGACCATCACAATATCTTGTCCCTCGGTTGAAGGGAAACAACAACCCCCGCTCCCCAAACTCATTGCTCACAATGGAAACATTCCCAAACTATGCACAATGCATTCACTTTCTCCTCACTTTGGAATTAACATGCTCATGTGCATCAAATGTGGAGAAGCATTGTGGAGGAATTAACCCAAGCCATCCCTTCATCATATTTCCACAATGTCATATTAACCCAATTCCATCACACTTCATTATTATCCCACCATGCCAGATATTATCAGCCCATAGAAGCATGGTCTTGGGTGAAGGGTACTTTGTACTTTGATTCTTGGAAAGGAAACCCTTCTGAAGCTTCATAGCTAGTGAAATTATATAGGAATAAATGTTAGAATACCTTGCATGAAATCGTTTCAAAAGGCTTGTCACGTTGTGCCATGGTCCCCCTAATTTTTATTTAATAACTAGTCTTTTTGAATTATTTATTTTTATTTTTAATAATTAAATATGTCCACTTCTAGGTAATTAGTTATGGCATGATATGACCATTAACTTTTAGATAACCCATTTGCAATTTGCAACTTTCATTTTCATAAAGATTTGCTTCTTTAGTGAAGTCCCTTAAGACATGAAATTATGTTATTGATGAGATTCTTTTGAAAGCTCCTCTCATTATTTTTAGAATTTTCTCTAGAAATATTCCTTTGGGTAGGAGCCCTTGACTATATGTTTAAGAATTTGGAGAGAATCTCCTATTACAATAAGCGACTTGACTTGATTTTCTTTAGCTAGTTGAATACCTTGATAGAGACCATAGCCTTCTACCTGATTCTTCGTCAAATGACCTAATCCCCATGAATAGTCTAACACTTTAACTTCCTTAGGGTCATAGAGCCCCCATGCCCCTCTTTCCACCCCTTCCCCGCACCATATTTTGAAAGCACCATAATTGTATCATGTTTTATCAAAAAAATTACTATGACCACATTTTTAAATCTCATGGGCACTCGAAATCTAATGGCATTGATCTAGTGGGAAAATGGGCTCTCTACCAAAAAATAACTAATGTTAAACCTATGTGACCCTTAAAATATGAAGTTAAACCCTAGATCTGAGGTTTGGAACCTCCCAAATCTTCTCTAATGTGGGAAATCTTCAATGAGTGCAAGCGACCTTCTTCAATATGGACATATCCTAAAAATAAGACATGAAACCATGAAGAACATCCGCAATAGAATTTTTCATCTCCCATGGTGCTCATCCCATCAATAAGAATGAGAATATATGCAAAGTAGCCTCCAAAATGGACACAATCCTCAAATCAAGCAAGTGGATTCATGGTAGAAGGCCTCAGTAAGTGGAACGGAAATAAAACTCAACCATGTCCATAATAATGGATGGTCCCTTTCAATCCAATAATAGTCCTCAACATGTTTGCAAATTAATCACCCGAAGATAGCATGTGTGGATCAATAAAGCATGAGGAGATGAATAGTGTGGTAAATCCAAGGAAGAGTAAGTAAAATATGTCGTAAACCCATATGCCAAGTCACCAAGAGTTCAATCAACTCATTAAGGAGAAGGATGACCAAAAATGATGTATAAGGTGATTATAAGTGTGGAATTTTTCTTTAGCCATTTTCCCTCATTTCTAAGGAGGATTTGTTACAACACCTTTAGCCTTATATTGAATATCATAAAGAAAAAATACAATGGCCTCCATGGTTGGCAATCTGTATGCTCCTATTGATCTCTCAAATATTCTATGGTTCTGATCTGGATTGGATCGTTATTTTTTTTCATCTATCTTGATTCTTTTGGACTGGAAAAAGTGGAGGAATCAGCTCTCAAGACCATTTTTACCAGCAGGACCTAGTTTGGAAAATTGGAGTGTGGAACCTTTTGGGAGCATTTTTAGGCATCAAATGACATTTTTTGGGGGTATAAATTTACTACTTTGGCACAACCCCTTTTTTCGTATTCTACTCACCGAGACGTTTCAAACGATGCAGTAATTATGCCAATTGAAGTTTGTATGCGAAAGTTATGCCACTCAGAAGTTGACCTTCCTATTTTCACCACCATAATTCGAGTGGATGCCAAATCAGCCCCCTTATTCATGAAAATTGGTTTATCCATGTTATTATGATGTAGAATAATATATAAGATTTTATATTGTAACTTTGGTTAAGAGTTGAGGTAGTCAAACCTAACCACTAGTAGGCTATGAGGTTGTGTTATAAACAAACCACTAGGAGGAAAAGGGGTTCCATTCTTTCAAGTGAAGCTTTTCCAGAGCTAAGAAAAAATAGCCAAGAGGGATAAGGGTTAGAGCACATAAAGAGGATTCATGCATTGTATCAGCCCATGTACCATAGGCCATACTTATTTGTACTAGCATCCATATTTGCATTCAAATAAATAGAGTGGAGCAGTTTCACCTTACAATTGGGTTTTTCTCCTAAAAGGGTTTCCCAAGTCATATCATGTGTCAATATTGTGTGTGAGATTTTGTTTCTTTGTTCTCTATTTTATGCATAATTTTAAATTCATGTATACACTATTAAAAGTAAATCTATAGATCCAAAAATCTAATAAAACAGTAATAATGCAGAATTTAATATTCTAAATATAATTTTATCATATTTGTTGTGTCGAATTGTCCAATGCAATATCCATGACATTTTACAATTCATATCGGTATCAAAGCAAGTTTCTTTTGGTGTATTGTGGATATTTTAAAGGGATATAGATTGGTTGAGCCAAAAGTCATAAAAAACTAATCATGGTCAATGAATCTATGAATAACCCTCGTGATCCTATGGAGGAGAGGTTTTTATGGCTAGAGCAAGATGTCATTGATATAAATCATAATGTAAATCTCCTCATGGATGCCTTCAGAAATAATTTTTGGATATTTGGAGAAGATGGGAGTTCAAATGTAGAGGACAAATCATAAAGGGGGTTAGGGGATCGGGAAGAAATGAAGAACTGGCCAAAGAAAGAACCTAGAAAAGATCAACACAATTTGAGTATTGTGAATCAATCACAACCCCTATTTAAAATGGAAATAAATGTTGATATCAAGTTGTACAATGGTGAGATCAAAACTCTAAAGCTAAATCATTGGTTGCAGCAACTGGAAGTGTATTTCAATGTCTATCAAATTGAGGAAGAACATATTATTTCATTTGTGCAGTTGAAAGCCATATGGAGACCCTGAGGTTGAAGGGGGAGCCTCTAGTGAGTAAGTGGGAGGACTTCAAAACCCTCATTAAGTCCCATTTTTACCCTATTAGGTATGGAAAGGACCAGTGGATTTGCTAGGACTACTTCAATAAAATTCTAGGACAAAGTATGTAGGAGTATACCACAGAGTTTAGAAAAATGGCCATAATATTGGGTATCTCTCCAAACAACCTAGATGTACTCCTCAAGTATTTGGGGAGTTCTAAAATGACATCTATAAGAGAAATTGATGTTTTTCAAGCCCAAATCGATAGACAATACTTGTGTATAGGCACAATACCTAGAGAAGGCACAAAATTACACTTCTAATGAGGGAAAGAAGAAGCATAAAGGGGGGGAATATAAAAATACAAAAACCACAACACACAAGTGTAAAAATCCCATCAATGACTCCAACATTGATGGACATATAGAGGAGAAGTGTTGGAAGTTGCATCTAAAGCTTAACCCGAAGAACAAAAGGAAAGACAATAATAAGAAGAATGACACGATCGCTTATACATCAATGCAAAAGGAGGTGAATTTGAGTAGCCTTCAACAATAGGAAGAGAAAGAAATAACCAAAATCTTCCATATAAAGATACAGGTCAAGAATACCAATATTGATGCTCTATTTGACTTAGTTTGGTGAAGTAAAATTATAAGTGCGGACACGAATGAATCCCTCTGGCCCGATAATGGGTCTAGCCACAACAGATACATTCTATGGAAGATTTCCTTATGTTAGAATCACTCAAGAGGGCCTACCTCTTAATCTCTTATCCTACTTGATGATGTCCTTGCTTGCTCGCTCTAGCAATCTCTCGCTTCCTTCTTCAAGCTCCTAAAACAAGTAAACAACAAAAACTCACAAACATAATAATAGAAAAATTCCAATTCAACCTACTTAATGAGTCAAGAGGCATTAAGACACGAATATGTAATATTACAAAACATGTAGGAAATCAATCAATAGTTGCATATATTAATATTCAAATAGAGATTACAAACATTCATCTTGACGTCGCAGTCTTCCTCTAACAAGACCAGGTTCCCACACACTTCTTCTAGCAATTCATGATGGCTTCAAACAACAATAGTTTAAAGACTCTTCCCTTTAGGCTTCACTCCAAACCAAACACACTTCTCCCTCACACAACTAGATGGCTACAACTAGTAATAGCTTGCTTGTCTAGTATATTTACACTTAGCCAAAACTCTAACTCTGTTTTTCACACTAGTCCCTAGTTTGTGCTTGGGAAGAAGGGAGGTTTATATAGGAAAGATGGATGGGAGATGGATGCTCTTCTCATGGGAGAAGGACTTATCCCTTGAGTTAGTTCCATCACTATAGGGGAAAGGATCCCAAACTATCAACCTCGACCCCATCCGGCCAAACCATTTACCAGACTTCCGTTACGAAGCTTCTATAGATGGAAGCTTCAACTCTAATTTAAAAAATTTTCCATAATATGGCCGATGCAACTGGAACACAGCTTAGTCACACCGATCGGCACTGGGAGTAGTGCTAATCTTTGCACATCAACGTGGGGAAGACAAGGGTCATTTGTGCCGGTCTTGTAAATTGGGCAAAACAGAATTTTTAGGGGAAATGGTGCAAAAGGGAAATGATCTGCTCATGAAGAGGGACATAACGGGGGTTTCTTCATGAGGGCAAAGCATGCGAGGTTCACTATAGAGTTCCTCTAGGATCAAGGAAAGGGGAGTACAGGGACAGTGACAAAATGTTGTGTAACAGATGCCCCCTAAAGTGTCAAGGGCAAATCGGAGTGAGGGATGAAATGCTTTATAAGTTAGTTCAGGGAACCAATATGTTATTAGAAAACCTGCAAGCAAGTACAGATACATGTACATAAACTAAGATCTTTGTCAAATGATACATGAATTGTGGCATGGACGTAGCCATCTAGAGAATGATCATGTAAATGGATCCAAGCATGGGCGCAACCATCCGTCAAAGAGGATCATAATGAAACCAAGGTATGGTCGCAGCCAGCTATTTGAAAGAGACATGCATATCATCATAAACCATGTTACACCACTTCGCAACCTAGACTTTCGTGATCTGAGTCCAGGGTCTTGCGCTCCAACACGAGCCGATCAAAGTACAGATTCTAGCATGCGAATAAATATGTTGATGTCAAACATGCTAGAAGGTCGCTTGATTACTAGTTAATGATGTAAACTGTTAAAAAGCGCAAGAGAAACCACCAATAATGACAATGGCCCTCAAGGTACTATCAGCACAATTCACGAAATGTGAATACAGGAACTAAAGTCGAACACCCGTGAAATCACTCGATTGAAAGCTAATGATTTGAACTTGTCGTCGAGTGCGAAGAACTTTCCATTGAGACATGCAAGCTCTAAGGTACTGGAATTGATTCTCTCGATCAACTTCTCAGATAATGATCTGATGTTGACGGAAATTGACCATGTCAAAGGAGGGCCATAATGAGTCCCACATCATCGACGTGAGATGAGAGGATGCAAAATGATTTTGGATGATACAAAGAAACAGAGCTAAGTGTAACTGCAGAAGGAAAACTCTTGAACATATCGACGACACAACTAGAAGTTTAGCAACTTTTGGATCCATAGGATCGGTGGTCATGGCGACATAGTAGAGATCAAATGGACGGAAAAACTAAACAGCCCAAACCCAGGAAGGTAAACAATGTAAAGGAGGATGTCCCAACTGGACACGAAGCAAAGAGTGTCATGTTCAAGAGTGAGTTGCCGACACGACTCGATAGATTTCCAAATTTTCCCCCCACCATTTATGGCGAGTACCCCAATTATTTTTTAATCGCAAGCTTGAAGGGGATAGCATATGCTTGCACTGTAAGTTCATCTGTCGGACGAATACGACCTAGTAAGTTTAACGAGAGAAGCTCGTGTTCGTCATGGTGATGAATCTGATGTTGTTTAATGGTTTAACGAGTCCGACAAAGGTGTAACTCAGTATATTTTTCATGTTCAGAGAGTTTGAAAAAGACACATAAAAGAAAACTCCACATGGTCTCTTTTCGTACGTTTGTGTCTCTCAAGCCCGAAAAGGTAGAAAAAAATACTTGAGAGAACCACTTGACCATTTCAATCAAGGAGTACCTTTTTCATAAATAGTGCCTCCCAGCCCAAAAAAGGGGTAAACTTACACTAGGTGCACAATGTTTCGCATCCGTTAACAAGTTTGAAACGACAAGGGCTCGACCATCTTTTCATTTTTAAATGGTTGAAAAAGAGCTGAAAGCAGACCCCCCATTTTTATTCTCTTTAATGAGTCAAAAAGGGAAAATACTTGACGATCTTTTCATATGGGTTTAACGAGTCGAGAAAAGAGCTGAAATATGACTCATCACCATCGTTGAACATCCATCACTTGTCACTGCACAAGCAAGGCAAAGTGTATTATCAAGTCCTTGAGGCAAAATAGGTCAAAAATATTTACAAAACTTGATATTTTCATGAAAAAATGAATAAAAAATGAAAAGTAAATATATTTTTACCATTTACCATTTTACCTTTGAAGTGAAGACTTTTACCCACTTTTGCCCTAATTTTTCTAGAGCATATCGCAGGAGATTCGGGAGGTCAATCGCCGAGCCGTCAGTTCCAGGTAATAGCCGAAGCCCTGAGCTCCATTTTCATGCTATTTATTTATCATCTTAACCATTTTTTTGGATTTCTATGGAGGTTTTCGAAAAAAAAATCACCCTCGAGCGGCATAATTTCCAGGCATGGGATCGTGCTGGCCGAGGGCTATTTGTAAGGCCACCTGCACCAACTGGTGTGAATATTTCTAGAATAGGCACATCGGCACCATGGATAGGACAAAAACAAGTTTTCTTAAGAACTGACCATTAAAATTTGATTTTTATGTGCCAAAATTGATGATTGAATCAAATAAATGGCTTTTGTAGGAGAGAAATCGTTGAAAATGGTGGATTGGAAGGAAAGAGAACACGAATATATGGGCACCCAAGCAATGAATGATCCAAATTGCCTGGAGGATTTGACGGCTTGCAGGCTCCTCAAATTTTTCCTTACACCAGGGATGCAGGCCCAACCCAAATTGCTTCAGTATTTGATAATCCTTTGGGACATCAATCATGATATTTTTTTCATTAGGGACCATGAGCTCAAGTTGAAAACTTCAGACATTTACTTCATCACTGGGTTATCTCGCAGAGGTGACCCAGTGAATTTGTATGGGTCACGTCCAGTCGAGGCAAGCATATCTTCCCTGCTTGCCGCGCATTGTCCCGAGGCCCTGAAATCCAAAAGTGGGAAGATCGAGATTTCCAGTGTGTGGGATTTGACACTGAGGGTGCTTTTGTTGACCATCAATAGAGTGGTGGGGTCCTAGGTGGAACATGAGGCTAATAATTCAAAGTTCATTTATGCTATTGACTGCATAGCTCCTATGATCTTCAATTGGGTAGAGGCCATGAAGATGAATATCAAGCGCTAGTTGTCCAAGTTGAAGTCAGGAAATCTAAAGCAATTTAGCTTCAGATCATTACTTGTGACCTTTTTCCTGGAATGAGTGCCATTGTTCTAGTATCACTTGACTGAGGTTGATCCTCCTATGCCACGTGATCCACAGATGGCCCGTTGGATTCGTTTGATGCCCAAGATCACTGGGGTTAAGCAGATGTCTTACCGACTAACATTCTTTTCGTGGCTACGATGATAGAAAATCGTTGTGGAGGACTAGCCGTATAGTGGCACTGATTTCCATGGAGACACAGATATGCCCTTGCTAGATGGGGAGGACTTTGATGACGAAGGTAAAAACCAAACCAAATTTTGATTTTTGATGTTTTTTAATTTGTTTTTGGTATATGCATGTTTATAACATTTCTCTTGTGTATGCAAATGTTGGACCAGAGCGGCCAGCTGGGATGTCCCTGATAGCCAGCCGCTATCCCCATCCCATTGATGTTGTCGCCCCTTATTAGGAAGGGAGCAATAACGAGGAGGAGATTGCGAGGAACCTTGATGGGTTGACTCATGGTATCCATGAGTATGCTCGGATAGGAGACATGCCTCAGCGGTACCAGAGGCACATAGTGGGAGTCTCAGATTGGATCTACTGATTGCTGAGTCGCCTAGTACGAGCTGTCTCATGCTATCATGACCACCATGCTGAGTAGTTCCTAGGTCCCGTAATTACATATTTTTTGAGACCTGCGTGCCACAGATGTACGAGGCCTACGAGCAGCCGATGTCATTGTGGACATACATATTATTTTTTGGGGTTTTGATGTATCAAACAATCTCACATATGTATATATGTTGTATTTTCCTGTCTATTATGGTACAAAAGGTTTGTCTTATCTTTTACATGTTTCACAAATGCCTATCCAACATGTAATTAGCTAATGCATCATTAATGTATTCATGTGTCCAGGAATATGATGATATGTAATATAATCAAAATGTCTTTCCAACAAACGGATATAGAGATAAATTCGTAATATTTGAGGGTTCATGATGGAATATTGCCCGTTGAGTTGAAGGATGACAAGCTATGAATCTAAGTTGACAACCAATTCTCTGATGCCTAGAGCAATGGCTTCTGATAACAATTCAATGACCGCATTGTATTCAGCAATGTTGTTGGTTGTACGACCTAGGAAGATACCTTGAAGGTCAATTAGCTCACCATTAGGGTTGTAAATAGCCCATGTTGTGGATGATAGGTTCTGGGTACTTCGGCAAGCACCATTGGCAAAACTGACGTGAAGAGCTGCAAACATCTGCAAAGCACGAAAAGCATAGTAAACAGGAGGGTTGTTTGAAAACTTTCAACCAAAACCACATTGTAAAAAAATGAATCACACACTAATGTACATAAGTAACCATGCTAGATGACCTAAGCATAGTACTTTTTGAGGTAAAGCCTGTTTCAGGGCCTATTGAGAGGATTTCCTTCATAATCAATAAGTTCATAGGCTCCTTTTTGCAAAACATGTTCTACAATATAGGGCTCATGCCACATACATTCGAACTTTCCTATCCCCATCTTATCATTAGCTTGGTCGTATAGCAGGACCAAATCACCCTCAAAGAAAGCATGAGGGGAGACCGACTGGTCGAAATGGGATTTGACCTATTTCTTTTGTGCTTCAATGACCAAGGCAGTGAGGCGGTGAGTCTTGTCCAGTCGTTCTAAATAAAAGAGGAGTTCCTCTTGAGTTGATGTTTCAGGGAGGAGTTCAACAACTAACTTAAGTGAAGGAATCTCACATTTGATCGACAGTGTTGCTTCTAGACCATAGACCAGCTAGAATGGTGTGAAACCAATGGCATCTTTGGTTGGAGTTTGGTAGGCCCACAGGGCTGAAAAAAGCATGAGATGCCAATTTGACTTGTGTATCTGAATAGTATGCTAAAGTATGGTGACCAAAACTTTGTTCACGGCTTCAACTTGGCCATTGGACTCGGGGTAATATGAGTTCGAGCCATCGTGACGCAAGCCCAATGCAGATGTAAGTTCTGCCATCATGTAATCTCTAAAATGGGAGCCATGATCTGTGACAATGACTTGGGGTACACCAAACCTGGAAATAACATGATTAAAAAGGAATTGAGTTGTTGTCTTACCATTTGTCGAATATGTAGGCATTGCTTCAGCCCATTTGGGGAAGTAATCCACAACAATGATAATGTAGCCATGCCCCCCGATCAAATGAGGGTTACATGTCATATAATTGATGCCCCATTTTGCAAAGGGATCAACGGTAATGACTAGGTGTAGGTGAGCGAGTGGGGCGCGCATCTTCCATTGGTAGATTTCGCATTCGTGACACTGACAGACAACAAGAATGCGGTCTTTGAAGATGGACGGCCAAAAATAACCAGCACGAAGGATTTTTTGAGCTGTAGCATAACCAGAGATATGACCTCCACATGCCCTAGAGTGGCGATCATCAAGAACTCTTTCAGATTCCTTAATCGTGAGGCATCGACGAAGAACAAAATTGACACCGACACGGTATAAATATCACGAAAAATGCGATAGGGTTGAGAATGATGCCAAATCCTTCAACGATCATCTTCGGTCCATGCGGACCAAAACATGGAGGTTTGGAGATACACGATGATATCACCATACCATGGATCAAGTGTGCTAATCAGTTAAAGGGTCCCATCTGGGAGTTGTTCATCTGCACTAGTAGGGAGAGCTTTGGAGGGAAGGGAACATATCAATTCCACGAAAACAAGTGACTTCTTAGATTTGGCCGTAGTGAAGAACAAATCGAATTCTTGTAGGATAATGATCCATTTAGAATACTTTCCCCCCAGAAACTGACGAGTCAGGATAGGTCATAGGGTTGCATTTAGAAATCGCTATAGTCATTCACGCATAACGCGTTTAAGTGTCGAGGAGATTCTGACTCAAGTAGTAGATAACGTGTTCAGCGCCTTCATTGTCGCCTTGAACCAATAGCATAGCTATGGTCCTAGGGGCTGCAGCTAGGTAAAGGAAGTAATCTTGATAATAATCTGGTGGATGCAACAGAGGAGCATTTATGAGGACAACCTTAAGATCATCGAAAGATTTTTGGGCTATCTCATCCCATGAAAAGGGCATTCCTTATTTGAGCAATCGAGTAAATCCTGTAGCTAGCCTGGCGTAGTTGTGTATAAAATGACAAAGAAAATTGGCCTTTCCCTAGAGGCTCTAGAGTTGGTGCAGTGAAGATGGAGGGGGTAAGTTTACAATGACCTCGACTTTTAGTGGATCCAAGCGAATCTCGTCCTTGGAAATGATGAAGCCAAGGAGTCATCCTGATTCTACACTGAAAACACATTTGTGTGGATTTAACTAGATGTTATAGTGCCTACAGTGTAAAAAAATATGCTGAAGGTGGTTTGGGTGATCTTTTCAATTATGAGAATCGGTAGGAAGGTCGTCCAAGCAAGGTTGGACAATGTTGCGAATATCATGAAACACATAGGACATTGCCCACTGAAATGTGCCTCAACGTTTTTTAGGCCAAAAGGGAGCTTCTTGTATGCAAATGTACCCCATGGGTAGATAAAGGCCATCTTCTCTTGGTCTGCTGGTGTGATATTTATCTAGTTGTAACCAGAAAAACCATCCATAAAGGAAAAGATCTCACTCCCAGCACATTCATCACTGATTTGATCAATGAAGGGAGTAGGATAGTTGTCTTTAGGACAGGCATGATTAAGATCTCAATAATCCACGTGAACGCGGATCGTGCCTTGTTTTTTATTCACCGGGACAATATTGAACACCCAGTCTATAAGGGGAATGGGATAAATGAATCCAGCTTTCAGAAGCTTTTTGACTTCACCCTTAATAGAAATGGCTTTTCTAGGGTGCATTGGATGAAGCCATTGGCAAATGGGTTTCACATCCGGATACATTGGTATTTTATACACCACAATGCTAGGATCAATGCCAGGCATTTCTTCGTAAGACCATGCAAACACATCACAGAATTCCTAAAAAAGATGAGTATATGTCTTTATCTCATTTGGAGAACAAGATACCCCGATATGAACGTGTTCAATGACACCAGTTTTGATAGAAATGTCAATTGGCATCGTTTGGGTAATATTACCCAAATTTTCTTCTGACCATACTTCATGACAAACAATCAGTGGTGGAAATGGAGAAGAGGATTCTTCGAAAGAGGTAGACATGACCGTTGGGCAGGGCAGGAACGAGGAGCAATGATGGGTATCAATCCATGATGATTCCTCGAGAGATATGATTTCCATGATACCTTCATCAGTGAGGAAGGTCTCGGCTAAGGGATCAGATGATTCCAAAGTGCGAAGCCAGGGGGATTCAGAATACATATCGAGAGACGTCTTCAAGATATGAGAATCAAAGGATGCAGAGTTCGTGGCCAAAACAATTTCCATGTAGTTGACTTCAGCGGAACTAAGCGGCATGATGTCACCCCAAGCATCAACTAGATCTAGCGCGAGTATGATCCAGGGATCATATTTGATCGGGATCATGTTGACGGAGGAAACATGAGGAGGTGGGAGTGGAAAAATCCCCATTAAGGCAGAATCTTTGAAGAGACCTGCCCCCACACTCTCAAAGAGAGCACTAGAGTGCTTGACATACAAAATGTTGCCATTAGATGAGGAAGAGACAAAAAAGGATAGCTCATCAACAGTGACAATCCTCCCTTGATGGGGAAAATGGATCACACGAAACAAAGAGGCGGCCACGACATGCATGGCATGAGTCCAACTTCGACCAAGTAGTAGATTATAATTGAGATTGGTATCAACAATACCTACTTCGACTTACACTATTTTGCCTTCCAGGGCGATGGCAAGGTTGGGTAAAACACCGAAGGGTCGCGAATCATGCCCACCAAAAGCTTCCAATGTGTTCGGAGACTAGTTCAATGTAGGGGAACTAATAGCCTTCCAGCACGTAGTTGACATGATGCAGGTAGGAGCAACTTCATCGATGACAATGTGGTGGATGGTCTTTTCCTTAATGATTACCTGAATAAGAAAGGAAATTTGATGAGGGAGTATCGGAGCATGGTTCTCTAGATCGAAACAAATCAAATTAGAATCAGTGGGATTGATGCTCCCGATAGCTGACAACAAAGATTTCTGTTGTGATGGGCAGCTTTAGAGCACCTCGAGAGCTAACATAGCTGACGGTGCCTGAGCCAAATTTTCAACAATATTGTAGTGTTGAGTGGCTCGGGCGTTGGGTTTGTACGAGGATTTTCGTAGCACACCTTGAGAGGGTGGTCGTGGAGCGGAATCAGGGTTAGGGTGCTCGATTTGTAGAGGGCCAGAACTCGAGGTAGAAGAAGAAGCTGGAACTTCCTTTTCTTTCCTTGTTGTGGGAGCTGGAGTTTGATAATCTTTCGATCAGGTAGCCACATTAATGGGCATGCTCATCATGAACACTTGAGATCCAAAGGAAGCAAATCAGGGTTGGTCTACCATTTGAGTCTGCTGAGATGGAAAAGGCTCTTTGATGACAGCAGGGGTCCCCTTGAGTAATCAATTAACTTCGGATCGTCATGGACAATCCTTAGTATAATGATCCTCCTCGCAAATGAGGCAGGGATACTTAGGTTTCCATTGCGATGATTCGCCGGTAGAAAATTTGGGAGGACCTTGTTTCGGGGCATCAGATTTAGCTTTGCCTTTGCCTTTCTTTTTTACTTTCGAGGATTTATCCATTGCAGTAGATTGGACAGCGTGGACCTCTAAGGTTTTACCAAGGCCTGGAGGGTTTTGAGATGAACTATTGGGAGCAATATTCGAGACCAACTTTTTTTTGGAAGAAGTTTTGGTAGGGGCCTGGGATACTTAACCAATAAATCCATCAATGGGAGGGAGAGCAGGTGACTTCAATGTCGCGGGATCAGATGATGGTCGTGGAGCAATGGGTAATAATTCGTATAAGGTGCCAAACTGAGAGTAGACCAGGTCCCAGTACTAGACACGAGCGATAGCTTGCTCTTCAGTGATGCATCCACCCATGGCTATATCACAAGCAATTGGGGCCATGAACGATTTAGTAAACCATTCGGTGATCAACTGATCAGCTATCTTGAACTTGATCAATCGACGTCTACGTCTCCATTCATGGATATGATCAGAGATGTGCGTCGCAGTGCCTTGCTTAAGCGATGTCAGTAGATAGGTACCCATTTCATAACGAACTAGCAGTTGAAAATGTGTGAGAAGGGCCATGGCTAATGAATTGAAGTCATGAAAGGTACTTCGAGGTAGCTCAATGTACCATTTTTTTGTGGCACCCATGAGGGTTCATTGGAAAAGACGAAGATGAATAGAATCATCCACGTACGAGTTGGACAATCACTAGAGGTGATATGTTATCACATGGACCTGAGGATCTTCCTTAGCTTTCCCATTGAACTTTAGGCAATCTCTTGTTATCTTGGATGGCACTGGAGGCCAGTACAGCGAATGAAGAATCGGATCATTCATGAGACATGATACATCCAGCAACTCAAGTGTAGCCAAGAAAGGTATTTGAGTGTTAAAAGGCATGGGAGGTCGATAGGTGGGCCCATAAGGAGGAGCCCATCCCTGCTAGTAAGGATTTTGACCCCACAGTGGAGGATTATGGCCATATGGTATTTGAGGCTGCCCCCATTGTGGAGTACTTTGACCAAAGGGAGGATTCAAACCTTGAATACCTTGAAACTATCCATGCACAGGTTGCTGATAAGCAACATATGGGTTAAAAGGTTGTTGAGCCTATTGACCTTGGACATATGGATATGGGACCTGTTGTCCTAGAACATAGCATTGTTGGGCCTGTTGTCCTTGAATAAGAGGGTTTTAGGCCTCCAGTCCTTGTGCATAAGGTTGATACGCTTGGTGCCCTTGGATGTAGGAATTTTGTACCTGGTGCCCTTGGCCAGTAGGAGTCTGAACCTGTTGGCCCTGGACAGGAGGTTTCTGCACCTGCTACTATAGTTTGACCTTGAACCTCTCCCTACAAGGGTTGCCCTTGTTGATAGGTATACAAGGGTTGCTACTAACCAGGTTGGTTTTACTGACCTTACGGTTGCAAAATTTGTCCTTGGGTTTGCAGAGGTTGGCCTTGTGAGGGTATGGGTTGAGAGGTATGCAGAACATATTGCATCTGTTGTTGTACGCTTTTCTGCAACTGTTGGAATGACTGAACTTGCGTTTGTTGCAAGTGACCTTGCTACGGGATAATCTGCCCTTGCTGTTGCGCAAAAATCCCTTGCTGCAACAAAGGTTTCCCTTGCAGTAACAAAGGCTACCCTGGTTCTTGCAAAAGTTGTCCTTGATGTTGCAAGGGTACTTGAACAGTGCCTGGGAAATTGCTGAACTGAATCTGGTCGTAGCTAGGCTGGATGTACTACCCATACGGGATGGTGTAAGGTTGATTAACTGATCCTTGAGAACCATATGGAACGTAAGGATTTTGGTATGGGACCTGAGCCACATAGGGCTGCTAATACTGAACATTGTTCGATCCAGATGGACCACCAGGATTTTGAACCTGCTGGTACTGGACATTGCTTGATCCAGTAGGGTCAGCAGGGTTGTAAATAATACCAGAAGAGGGCTGGTTTGTACCAAGCATGTGAGCTTGTGAGCTACTCACATTAGTGGTACCTAACATTATAGAGACATTCAGGTTCTTCCCCCCAGGTGCAGCACAATATAGCCACTAACTAACAGGACAGAAGAACTAGCAAAGACAATCTTTGAAACCGCTGGTTACGACTGACACGTAACTGGGATCGATGGTACAAGAGTGTTCGGGATGGTGGGTTACACCGAGACTGAAGTAACAACTAGTTGGGAAGTCATGTTTGTGACGAATAAACCTGACGTAGGTCTGACGCCTGATGCCCAAACAGAATTATGGTAGAGTGATGAGGCACTCGGTGTGCCTGAAACTAAGTTCCCTAAAGACACAGGGCCATGTGGAAAGTTGGCGGGAATACCTTCTGAATAAGGGAAACCCTTGGGAGGGAACTACAACTGCAATTCTTCCCCCTTAATAATGTGTGGAGATGAGACTTTGGACTCATCCGGAGAAGTTACTAGAGCATCGCCTTCAGGCTCCATGTCTGGAAACAAACAATGGCGAACAGCCAAATGTGTACTAAGGGATAGTTCCAAAGGAACACCCGGTTGATCGTACGAACTGTAAGGGCACTATGGTGATATATCAACAGCGTCAAACAAAGGTTTTGGAGGATAGATGACCAATCCAAGTTGATCGTGAGTGGTTGGCGAGTTCTCTGGAGTTTGAATGGGATTATCCGGAGATTTCAGGTCAAGACCTGCAAGTGCCCTATTTTAAAAGTGGGTGGAGGACGAGATGATAATGGTTGAACACTCAAAACTATTGTGAGTTCAACATTTTGGTCCTCAAATGGCTCTAATAACTCAAGAAGTGGCTCCTCGGATAGTCTTTAATATGGAGGAGAGGAAGAGGAAATGGGTGAACCAGATGGTTCAGCCATGATGACCTTGTCTTAACTGACAGAACAAATAACTTCAACTCTTTAAAATGTCCTTTTAAGGGAACTCACGACTTGGTCAAAAATCTAAAAGGATGTTTTGGATCCTGGGAAATCAATTATTTAAGATGCATAAAAGATTGATGTTCTTTCATTTTTTAAGGGTCGAGAAAGAAACAAATATGACTCTATCGCTTTCGATTGGAAACGAGCTCGAAAGCAAAAGTGATCAGGTGATCTTTTGAGTTTAATGTGTCAAAAAGATCAAATGACTACTCTGGATGATCTAGGTAAAATGATTACCTGGCAACTGTGAAATGCAGAATACCTCCTAGCGAACCAAGAAGTACAAGCAGACAATCTCCTTGAATGTTGTGTTTGGTGTATCACGTTCGCAAGGCAGCCGACTCGACTTCCTAAGGATAAAAGGATTGCAGCCTAGTGGGGCTTCCCGTTATATATGCGATGGTACAAGGAGCACAAATTTGTGCTAGCATTGTCTAATGCCGAAGCTAACGACAGTTGCTAGGTTTATAGATGCCAGAACACGTCTTTAGCCTAGACCTTCTAAATGTGATCGTTAATGTCAAATCTGCCTTAGGTAAATTGAATTCATTTTAGAGTTCATCTTGAGTTAAGTTTCAATTTTTAGGTCTTAGCGATGCTACTCGAAAAACCTAAAATGCAACTAAATGGGACAAGACCCTTTCAATTCGATGAAATGCCTACACTAGAGAGGGTAGAAACTACTCAATCAAATGCAAAAAATCAAGCAACTAAAAATGAAATGATCTTTCACTACTTCACTTTTCAACAAATAAACTAATGAAAAATGCATTCCAATTCCTAATTTCCTGACAAGCACTTCTCTATTAGTCCTTTCAAAATGAAAAAAATTCTCTTCCTTTTCAAATGCTGATGCAATTCTAGTTTTTAAAAGATGCAAATCATAATGAAGAAACAAGCTAGAATTTCATATTTTCTCATGAAACAACGAAACAAAATTTCACATACAATCTTTCAATCAAAAAAAAATTTGAGACTATGAGCTCTTCAAGAAGATGAAAACATGAAAAGAGAAGTTCATTCAGATCGACGAAACACCGACTTTGCTAACACACAAGATCGACAATGTAATCTATGCTGGAAAAAGACGTTCAAACTGGTAAAAAAAACTTTTTCAAACTTGTGCAAAAAGAGGTCAAAGTCGTAAAAGGGACCAAAAACAAATGCAAGGAGCAAACATACCCACAACCGAATTCGATGAGTCCACACGATAGTGAATGGATGACTAGATAGATGTCCTAGTGTCACCAGCCACTCAATGACTCGATCAATCAAACAGCAAGATGACAAGCCTACAAGCAAGAAAAACCAAACAAAAAGTAGCTTTCTAATTAGGGAGAAAAATAGTCAAAAGGCTCACAAGGTCAAAAACACAAGAGCAGAACACACTGGGTAAGATTGGGGTCTAGCCCTAATCTTCACTTACTGGAATCAACGTGACTACCTAACTGACAACAAGTTCTAGAGGAAGGTTGGCGCGACTATTCCTCTGCAATTCATGTTGATCGGCGTAACTGTTAACTGATTAAACGCGCGGTCTGAGGAAACTAAGAAAAAAATAAAAATCAAAATAGGGACTAGATCTGCTACTATGGATTTTAGACTTAGGCCAGTAAGCAAGAGAAAAACAACAGAACAAAAGGGAAATGTGAAATTAGCAAAGCTCTCATGAAATCATGAAATCCAAAACAAACAAAAGGATGGGATCTCCCCAACGGAGTCGCCAATTTGTGGTGAAGTAAAATATAAGTGTAGATACGAATGAATTCCTCTAGCCCGATAATGGGTCTAGCCACAATAGATACATTCTATGGAGATTTCCTTAGGTTAGAATCAATCAAGAGGGCCCACCTCTTGGTCGCTTATCCTTCTTGATGATGTCCACGCTTGTTTGCCCCAGCAATCTCTCGCTTCCTTCTTCAAGCTCCTGAAACAAGTAAACAACAACAACACACAAACATAATAAAAGAAAAATTACAATTCAAGCTACTTAATGAGTCAAGAAGCATTAAGACACGAATATGTAATATTACAAAACATGTAGGAAATAAATCGATAGTTGCATATATTAATATTCAAAGAGAGATTACAACCATTCGTCTTGACGTCGTAGTCTTCCTCTGACAAGGCCAGGGTCCCACACACTTCTGATATCACTTCATGATGGCTTCAAACAACAATAGTTTAAAGACTCTTCCCTTTAGGCTTCACTCCAAACCAAACACACTTCTCCCTCACACAACTAGATGGTTACAACTCATGATAGCTTGCTTGTCTAGTATAATTTCACTTAGCCAAAACTCTAATTCTGATTTTCACACTAGTCACTAGTTTGTGCTTGGGAAGAAGGGAGGTTTATATAGGAAAGATGGATGGGAGAAGGATCCTCTTCTCATGGGAGAAGGACTTATCCCTTGTGGTAGTTCCATCATCATAGGGGAAAGAAGCCCAAACTGTCAAACCATTTACCAAACTTCCGTTACGAAGCTTCTAAAGATGGAAGCTTCAGCTCTAATTTAAAAAACTTTCCATAACAAGTCCGACGCGATTGAAACACAACTTAGTCACACTGATCGATGGAGGGAATAGTGTTAATCTCTACACATCGGCGCGGGGAAGACAAGGGTTATTAGAGCCAATATTGTAAATTGGGAAAAACAGAAGTTTAAGGGTAAATGGTGCAAAAGGGAAATGATCTGCTCATGAAGAGGGACATAATGGGGGTTTCTTCATGAGGGCAAAGCATGCGGGGTTCACTATAGAGGTCCTCCAGGATCAAGGAACGGGCAGTACAAGGATAGTGAAAAAATGTCGTGTAACACTTAGGATTGTATATGAGTCTCTATTAGGAGTAATAAACAACCTAGCATTTAATTTTCAATTTGGGAGTTCATAAACTTCGAGGAACAACACCGAAAATTCCAAAGAGAGCCCCTAGCAAATTGCAAATAAAATTCTAGCCTAATTTGTGGATCAATCTCTTTATATATTCTTACAGTCAATGATCAATTTAAATCCTACACTCAAAATAAATCTTTAGAAAGAACAAACATTGATCCTACAATTCTCATCAACAACTAAGAGCAATCTGAAAATAAATCCTAACTATTGGAAATTGGAATGAAAAACCCTAACTAGTGACAATCAACAAACAAATTCTAGCAGGAAAACAACCTTAATTCTAAGCAAATAAATGGAAAACCCTAGCTATGGTTTGATTAAGAATTTGAACATTGATTTCTAATTAACTCACTAAACCAAGTATGAGAAATTTCTTCAAAAGATAAACAATGTAACTGTAAATAATCTAGGCAATCCAAGCAGAGCACACACAAATTGATAAAATTCCTAAGGTATAAGCAATTCTCTTGTTCTTTTTCCAAGCAATCTTGTGTAATTAAAGGAAGAGATGTATGCTACACTAAGGTGTTCCAAATCAATAGAATGGATCAACTAAATTGAACTCTTCTTTGATCTCAATAATCTTCACAATGCATTCAATCAATACTACAAATTTCGCACCTGGAAGCGCTATATTAACCAAACTCATGCAAAATAACATCGAGAAAAAAACATTCTATAGTTCATAAATACGAACCAAAACCTCTACAACTAAACCCTCTAAATGCTACAAGCATATGTCGTAGTATTACAACTTAGCATTCTACAATCAAAGGCCATACAAATAAGATGCATAATCCTCCTGGGAATCGATGCTTGAAACAAATGCACAAAAGTAAATAGTCACACGAACAGTAATCTTATCAAGGAAAGTTCTCTTTTTCAATAATTCTTCCTGACATCGAATACTTATCAGAGGTCTCAAGTGTGTTTCATAGCTACAAATCACAATTCTTAAGGGATTTAATCACCGATTTTGTGGATTAAGGAATATTACAATATGCATGTGTGAAACCTACGAGCTTGTTTTGGCTAGTGTGAGAATGTCAACAATGTTATTTTCAATTATATCACAATCAATATAACATATTCTTTCAGGCTTCAATAGCTATTTAATTTGTCCACACCAGCCAAGGGTCAAGATTTATAATTTAAGGTTTCAAGGCACATAACAAAAAAAATCCCTTACATAACTAGAGTCGAGACTTAGAACAGGGTGCGAGCAAAATAAAAATCCACATTTCATATAAGAACTTGTAATTATGAATTTGAGATTCAAATAAACATAATTAGATGGAATTATCCTCTAGTATTCACCACAAATAATATTACTACTTTTGAATCTTTATATGAACCAAAACAAATTAATAAGTTGTGCCAATTGTAAAGGAAAAAAGATACAACATGCAGTTTTGTTAAGTATTAAAAATAGACTTCATAGTTAACACACTCTAATATCAAATTCACACTCACCTTATTGATATAACAAACCATTCCAATCAAAGAAAACACAGGAGTGGTGATGGGCTAGACTAGTGGGCCCACTAGTCAGCTTGCAACCTCCGTTGATAATTTAAATTACCAAGAAATTTCAAAGATGCAATATACAATAGAAATGAACAAAATCTAACATAGACATACTTCCATTAATCTTGAGGCTCAATATTTACATGATGCAGGAAGATATCAAACTCCAACAATCACTGATGGGTGATCCCGAATTCAATTATATTAGCATGGTGTTACATTGGAACTGCCCTCTCCCCTCCAAAGCCCATCGTTCCTCTTTTCATATCATTTTTATTACAATGATGTGTTATAATACTTTGAATTGATATTGACAATTTTAGTATGAATTACAACATTTTGATTACAAATAATTTCCCAGCAATCTAGAACAAGGAAATCTTTAGAAAATAGTTCCATCTTTCATGAGTATAGGCTAAACTCCAAATCATGAAACTCCAAAAGAATCATCCATGAATATATTTGTATGCTAGCAACAAAATATTAATAGGCCTGTTGTTTATTGAAAGCAATTGATCAAATAGTTGACCATTTCCCATGCTACCCCAATGACCTGTTTTCAGTTGGAACAATAATACCATCGTTTGACTTGCCAACTGGCCCTTGGACCTCATGGACAACTCCAATAACCAAAGGTCTTTGACTAGTGTAGATAGTCTGCAACTTGGGATGAGCTAGTGCAGGAATCCTCAAGAGTGCATGAATGTGAGTGCAGGTTCAAGGCCAACCAACATGGGTTGGGAAATCACATATAAAGGAAATTTGACAATTTTTAGGCCCGCACACACACAAACCATCGTTAATAGTGGTTTTAATGTTAAATCTTTTTGAAACAAGGGAAATATACCAAATAGTAAATGTGTACTTTATCATACCCAAGAATTGACAAATTAAAAGTAGTAACCATAAAAACTAAGCAAAATATGAGGAATTTCAGAGCAAAAAGTGGTATAAAGTTAAATAAAATGGAGGCTTGACATCCCCCATGCCGATCACCTTACAAGTTCTCATGAAAGTGAATCAACTAGCATAATGTCACTCCCCTGCAAAAAAAGAGATTGAAACATATATAAAAAAACCTTGCATTCACAATAATGTTTCTGCAACTTTGTTAAACAAATATTCCTCGACCAGATATGGTTGTTCGGAAAGGGAATGCATGTTGGTTCACTTTTCCACTATATGCTTTATTTATTAAGACTTATTTCAAGAAATTCTAATACGAGGTTTCCATAAAAATGCTAAACTGCAAGGATAGTGTTATGACGAAATAGTAATCCATCAAAATTTCCACAAAGCATCTCCAGACTAGCCTTAGTTAGAATTTTTTCACCTTAACAACCTCATTACAAATAAAAGTGACATAACCATATTTTGAAGGTCAAGGCATAATATATGGATGGACCTGTGACAAAATAATACCTTTCCAATGTGACCATCTTACCATTATCCAAGAATATAGTTGAAGCTCCTTTTTTTTCATGGAAAGTGAATCACCTGCACTAATGGTCCCACATCCATGAAAATATTCATATTTCTCAAAAATAGAAATCCAAAGCACATTACTGAAAGGATCTTACATACATTCTTAGAGAGCTATGATAATGTGTTTAAGGAAAGAAAACAACAATGTAAATCATAGTGTAAGATTAACTTTAATACCACAAGCATGGTCGTTGCTGCTAGCAAGCGTTTATAGCCTCAATAGGGATTCCTTTTAACCCAATAAAATTCATGTGCCCATCTATTAAATATAGCTTCTGAGTTGTTAGTGCCTGGATCTACCTCAGGCTGAAGGAAGGCAGGTCTAGGGTAACATCAAACCATGCTTAACCTAGTAGCTAGCCCTACCAGGTCGAGAGAGGGATCTCTCCTTGTCAATCTCAATTAGGGTATTGGAAATTAGGGCTTGAGATGACTGAAATGAATGTTGATTTTAGGCTAGGTATAGTAGATTAGGATTTCTAGTTTGATTTTAGGTTTTGGTTGGTGGATCAATTGGAGAAGGCAGATTGGGTTCGGGAAATCAACTCAGGGATACAGTCATGTTCTGTGGAGCGAGGTAGACAAGTGTTTATGTAATAGAAATGGATAAGATGGTAGTTTATACAGCTAAGGAGTTGAGGAGGGCATAAAGAAGCTATGAATCCTCTTCAAACAGTTGAAAACATTGAAAACTAAATGTAATCCCAAGACAAAGCACTATAACTTAGTGTATTTTGTCTATTCACCTTGATTCATTTAGTTTAGAAGAGAGAGGGAGATGTGGATACATATAAAACATTAGAAAAACTCATTACAAAGAAGAAACAATACATAAACTCACTGTCACAAGAATCCCACAAAAATAGTTGTAAAACCTGGTTTTATTCCTTGCCAAACTGCTGATACGAAATGTTCAATGAGTCCAACACTTCTGCCCAAGTCCAACCTTTACAAATGACTAAGAAATTACAGAATGTAGGCAAGGAAACCACTCATGCTAGCTATCAAGGTCGAATCCATAGAAGAGGGGTGTTTTCAACCATGTCTAAACTAAGAATAGGAATATAGGTAGTGGAACGGCTTGCCTCTAAAACTAAGGAAACCAATTCATTACAGTTCAAAACCACTTGGAACTTGATGTATCTACCCTATGAGGTGATTTTCATCAATATTACATCAAACACATCATTTACCATGCATACATTTACCAAGAAAAGAAGAAAAGTCAACCACTGAAGAAACTAGGCGAAATTTTGAGTTTTAGGCAAAATTGGCAAAAATTTGCTTCAAGCGCAGCACCCTGAGCATGATGTGTAACGCCGCTTCATGACTTCCTTTGGAGGCCTTGCACTTCACCAAATCAGGCCCAAGATAGCTTGTTGGAAAGATCTGCCTATATAGTTTCTAGAACACTTTGAATTTTCATATTTGAAGTATATTTTCCCCTTCAAAATTCATTTCTCCCAAGGCTGCTTCCTGTGGGTCCAAAAAGTGGCAGAGAGGGCATTTTTTAGGTGCTTTTTGCTCTTTAGGTGACCCAGATCTTCTCCAAAATTGATGAAACTTTTTGGGTTTGATTTTCTTTTCATGTTGAATCCATAACTACAAGCCATTTGGAAAAAGAGTGAGCCAATTCAATGTCGGCACTGCGCATCAATTGAAATTTCCTGTGTTTCTATTTACAAAAATGCAAAATGACAAAAAGTTCCCAAAATTTCCTCAAATTTGGTAAGAGGCAACCTTATTAAGTGCTTTGCTGATCTAATGAAGCTTCAGCCAAAATTCTAAGTTTATCATGTTCTTTCTTGGCCCTCAAAGCTCTCCTTAACTTAGCTTTTAGCCTTTTTACCCTTGTTTTGCAAATCTTGTTCCACATTAGGTAGTGATAGGCCATATGGCGCAGAATTTTCTTCTCTTTGTTGGCTTTCTCAAGCATCTTCGCAAGGTGAATGTTCACCCTCTCCAACCATGATTCTCAGTCATCCTTAATTTCTTGCTCAAGGGAGGTCATCTTGATCTTTCTTTTCATTGCCTCTTGCCTATTTTCCCTAATCATTTGCAGCTCCATAATAGCTTGTTTATCTATCAATTGCTTGTTTTCCTACTCAAGAAAGTTGATGATCCATTTGGCCCTCTCAAGGTTAAGTGATAAAGCTTGTATTTCAGCCTACTCTTTGATAATCATGTCCTTGAGGCTTGAGATTTTTAAGCCAAAATCAGTGACATTCTCCTCAATCAAAATAAAATCCATGTCTTGCCCTTCAGTAGGGTCCTCCTCATGCATCTTTTGCTTTCCTTTATCTCTACCCTGTACCTGTTTAGCTAGAGAAGAAGGCAAAGCCCCTTCCACACCTGGTGGAGTTAGCATTTTCCTGTGGTTTGGTGAAGAAAACGAGACCCCTTCCACCCCTTGTGGAGATAGTACTCGCTTGGCAGATGCAAAGAGCATTCTAGTGCCTCTTTCATAGGTGACAAACACAGGGACAGGAACCTCCTCTATTTTATTTTTATGCTCCTTTTGTTGCTCGGAAGTTTCAACTTCCTCTTGAGGATCTAAAAATATTTTAGGCCCCTTGAAGCACTCATGGGCAAAGAAAGTTTCCCATGGCACTCCCGAATAAGTGAGCTAATGCAAAATAACAATTTTGATGACAGAAAAATGATGAATACTATTGAGCTGCTGTAGATATGGTTTTATTTTTGCAATCACTATCATCCTCTCTATGTTTTTACATATGAAATAAGGGATGCTCATCATTCTGACCCTGGTGAAGTGCATGAGAAATCTGATGTGGTAGGCATAAAGTCTGGAGAACCTACCCTCACATGTAAAGTATGTGATGATAAGCTTCATGAGTGGAACATACCGGTCTTCCAAGAGATTAAAAGGAAACCTCCTGCTAAGTTTGCCATGATACTTGGCCTTGATATAAGGCTCATCATGTTTCTTACTAATATTTTGCCTTTTGTTCCACTTTTCCCCTACATCTGGAATTCTTTTGGCCTCTATAATGATAGTTGGTGAAAGAGTGAAGTTGACCCAGCAAGATGTACCATATTGTTATCCATGTTTAGCACAAACTACCTTGCTAACTCATGGCGATATTTGACCCTCTCAACCATTTCACAGAACTCAAAACAGGACTGATATCTGAAACATGTGGCGGCTAGTGGGCAAGCAAGGAGTTCACTCATGCTGATAGGTTCCTCCCTAATGATTTTTCCACCTTTGTGAGGCTTCCTGGACTGCACATTTCTTTCCCTTGAGCTATCACTAAGTGTGTCTTCTTCAAAATCTGATTCACTGCTTCTTTCCATGCTTGTCTCTATAATATAATGGGCTGATGATATGGTGAACAATGATAATGGGTGAGGACAAAGAAAATGAGTATGAAGAGATTTTGTAAATGGAACAATAGTAATGAAGTGGGGTAGGGGGATGAAGGGAAGGATTTGGGGAACTAGGGTTTTGATGTGTGAGGGACTTAGGGTTTAATAAAGGGGATTAGTTTCTTAGGGGAATAAGGAAAGGGAAAATAGAATCAGTGGGTAGTTTTAGTGCAATGAAGTTGGGAAAGGGACAAAGGATGATGGTTTTGCAATGAGGTGAAATAGAGTATGGAGGCAAGCTAGGGTTTTGATTTATGGAAGCACAACTCATAAACAAAACATGAAAAAGACTTATTTCAGCTTAAGATAGATGAACACTTACTTGTAGGAGGTGAATGCAGCATTTGAGAGAGTTTGAAATGAATTTGTGTGAATTTGAAACCTCCCTGACCAATGCGCAGCGCACTATGCCCAATGCGCAGCGCCTACCTGATACGCAATGCCCATGTAATTTTACATAGGGGAATGTTGTTTGATGTGCAACGCCCTTCTGCTGCGCAACATTGACCCTCTGATGCATAGCACCAGGCAAACTTGCTGCAAAATCCAGGTTTTCTTCCTCTTTTGTTCAATTTCCCTTCAAATTGGAATTTTGGCTCTCCACTTGACTTTTTGCACAATGGAATGACTTGCTAGCATGGATTTTCTTTATATATGATGCACTTTAATTTTTCTTCATTGCAAACCCACTTTTATAAAGTCTTAATCACTTTTTTCAAAAACTCTGTTTTTCAGTTGAAGTTTGACTTTTTCTTAGCAATTTGATGGACTGATGTCTTGATGTTTTTTTCTTTTGCAGTGGCAGGAGTTGGAAAGGTAACCAAGAATAGCTGTTGAGTTTATTACATATAGAAACAATTAAATTACATGGAATTTATACAAAAATGGAAAAACTTTGTTTTCACCTCAAAACAGAGTTTTGAGGTAAAAAAGATTTATTGAGCATATCAGAAGTAAATTTATGATTTTATGAACCTTTTTATCCTCCTCATGTGCCTGCTGACCTTTTATTCAATTTTGGATGACCATGATGACAAACAATAGGACCTAGTGAAACTAAACCCTAAAACTGAATGGAATGAACTTAAATGACTATAAATGACTGAAAAGAGGTTTGAATAAGCCAGTAGGTATATGACATGAGGGACACTGAAATGAAACCACTACTATCAGTTGATCCATGACCTAATGGAATGTAGTTGATCAAATGAGACACCTAATATGCATGCAAAAGAGCAGTTTGATCACCGATGGAAGTGTGAAGACACTGACACTAACATGAGTCATTTATTTACATTTGTTTAGAAATTAACTAAAGGTCGTTATCCTAGCTTGGTAACCAATTAATGAAAGTTCCATTCACAAGAACTAAAAATAATGAACAAGTTGGCTCGTGATGATACCTCTTGTCTTCTAGATTTTTTTCTTAAAAGAAACTACCTTGGCTTGGTGACCAGTAGAGGTAATGTCATTCTTGTTAGGACCCATGATCATTGTAATTCGAATCATAATGAGAACTCATATCCCCCATTTAATCCTTTTTATGTTAAAATAAACTTTGATTATGATTAACCTTAAATAGGTTGCTTATAGGTGGGGGGGGGGGGGGTGCGCGGGGTGTGGTGGGGAGGATGTTCTCCTTAAGTGCAAGGGTGGCATGAATTTTTTTTAATGAATAATCTTTACTGATTGGTCTTGCTACCCTAAAAATTCATTTTAAAGAAGGCATCTCAATAATGACTGAAAGGTCTCATGAGATAATCATGTTCAGGTTTTCATGAAAGCTCATTAGCGTTTTACAAGATTAGTCTACCATATGAATATTTTCAAAAATGCATACTAAGATGAACTTAAAAATATTTCTTGGATGATATTCGGCTAGAGTGACTAGGTCATTAGTAGGATTTTACGCTAATGAATGGGAAGTAATAAACATAACAATAGAAAGCCCCCTAGCTAACCCAATGAATGATCTTAGCCATCAACAAATGCCACTTTATAAAATATGAGGCATTAAGAGTTAATTGATTTTGACAAGACTTACCACAAGAGTGTGTAATAATAGAAATTTCAATAGTTGTACCTTAAGGAGATTGTCATTTGAAGAGTGGTGTTGTGAAAATTTTATTTCAGATGGCATTTTAATTATTATTTTTGTACTACCCTATACTAATTTAAAGAGACGAATATCTCCTTCAAGTTTAGGAGTACTTCAAGTGTAGCCATGTGCATAACAGAATACTAAATATACTCACACATCATTTTAAGAAGTAAACTTCAACACATAAAGAAGTATGAGAAACTAGTTTCTTTAATTGATATGGTACCAAGAGTTGTCAAATGATGAGGGAATAAGGTATGATGATGACTTCTTAAAGCCATGCTTCAATGGGGTCCACATATTTATGATTCTTGAATTCATACAAATCTTCCATAACTTGATAAAGACTCTCTTGGAGGCATAAGGGATCTGGTGAAAGACAAAAGAAAAACCCCTCAATTTCGAGCTCAAATATTTGGTATTCAAAGTAGCAAGAATGGTTACGGGAAATTCTAGGGTTTGAGCTTCAACAACAGTTTAAGAACATGTTCCAATCAAGGATTTCTCCTATAATGGTATTTGAATCAAGGCTTCTTCCCGGGGTAAATGTTATGAGGTAATGGGGGGAAGTTTCCAAATTCACTCCCTTCCCAAATATGGAAGATGTAATATTTCATTCAGTATGGTAATTAGCGGGAAGAACATGTATTTTAAAATGTTGTGCAACCTCCTTGTTTGAATTAGGGTATGATCTATGGTTTGGGCTAGGGTTTGAACTAGGATTTGGATTAGGGCTAAATCTAGGGTTTGGATATGGACTACGGTTAGGTCTAGGGTTTGGATTAGGGTAAGGGATAGGGTACGGATTAGGGTGTGGGTTAAGGTATTGATTACGTTTTTGGTTAAAGTAAGGTTGCACAGGTAACTGGGACCATGAAAGGATGATAACTTCATGGTGTATTGAGTAGAAAATGTGATTGTTGTCGTTGTTCAAGTAGTTTATTTTGCATGGGAAATTGCACTAGATAGGAGGCTCTAAACCATTCTTGAGGCCATGGGGATATATGAATTGAAGAAGAGGGCTAAGGAGAGGGCCACTATGGCCATGAAGTGGGGTATTCAATTGGAGGAGGACTCATAGTTTTCCATGGAATTGTAGGATTATAAATTTGTTCAGGAACCTGCTGAGGATAATAAACATTAGTCCAATATTAAATAATGATGGGGTTTGAGTTATACTTGGAAATAGATTCAAATCCTTACTTGATTCCCTAAATATGTCTAGTATCTTGGTAGTGATGGGCAATGTCTTGTTTCATGAGCCTCTTCACAAATTCTACAAACTTTTAGGCTACTGGGCATTGTTCTATGAAATGCTTCTTTCTACAATTGGCGCCAAAAATTAGTAGTGGTTATTCATCCTTATTTTGTTATTCCTGCAAATCATCTAATGTTTAAATAAAATATTTAATAATATTATTTTTATGTTCAAGAAAAATAGTAAATTCTACACTCGTGAGTTCATCATTAGATGATATGTATATCTCTGCAGCAACATCAAAACTCCTCATTGAAAGATTCCTTAAAATACCATTTTTATATACTCAACAACTTCTGGTATATTTGCTTATCACATGGATGAGTATATAGGGGGGTTCTTACAACACCCAAGAAATAAAAAACCTTAAAAAGACAAGCAATATATGTAGGAAAGAAAAAATTCAAAGAATAAAAACTTGCAAGAGAAACTAGGTGAAAAGAAAATCAAAGTGATGTAGGTCACCAAGGTCTATCCCCTAACTGCCTTCCTAGAAATGGTGCAAAATTGTTGGACATAATAAAAAACCTAACATTTAATTGTCAATCTCGTATTTCATAAACTTCAAGGTGCAACACTGGAAATGCCAGAGAGAGCCCCTAGTGACCTGCAAATTAAATTCTAGTCTAACTTGTGGATCAATATCTTTATAGATTCCTACATTCAATCATCAATTTGAATATTGAACTCAAAATAAATCTCTATAATGCATAAACAATGATCCGACAATTCTCATTAGCAAATGAAATAAATCTAAAAATAAATCCTAACTATTGGAAATTGGAAGGCAAAACCCTAACTAGTGATAATCAATAAACAAATGCAGGTAGGAAAACAAACCTAATTCTAAGAAAATAAAGGGAAAACCATAAATATTATTTGATTGGGAATATGAGCATTGATTTCTAATTAACTAATCGAACAAGTATGATAATTTTCTTCAAAATATAAACAATGCAACTGTAAAGAATGTAGGCAATCCAAGTAGCTCCTATGCTCACAGGGGCTTTACTGGGGGGAGCAATATCATACCACGTGGGTTCATATTGGGGAATATATACTAAGGAAAAAATGACATAATATATTGGGGTATATATAGGGAGTAAAGGGTTTTTATATTGGCAAATATAAAAAATGGAGCATAAAGTTAATGAAAAATATAAAAGGGTATAAAAAATGTGAATGAAAAAATAGATACCTACAATATCTAGTGAAAATAGGGGGTTTTTTAAATTGGGAAGTTGTATTGGGTTCATATTGGTAGGGGTTAAATAATGTGATTTTTAGATATATTTTCGAATATGTAGTCAAATTAAGGGTATTGTTTAATATTCCACGAATGCACGTGATATGTGAGAGGTTCACTGAGTAAATCTCACGTGCCTATGCCAAGCAGAGCACACACAAATTGATAAAATTCCTAAGGTATAACGAACACTCTTGTTCTTTTTTCAAGAACTCGTGTGTAATTAAAGGAAGAGATACATGATAGACTAAGGTGTTCCAAATCAATAGAATGCATCAACTAAAAATAACTCTTCTATGATCTCAACAATATTCACAATCCATTCAATAAACATATTTCAAATATCACACCTCAAAGCACTATATTAACGAAACTCATGCAAAAGAACACAAAGAAAAAAACATTCTACAATTCAGAAATATGAACCAAAACCTCTGCAATAGAATCCTCTAAAAGCTATAGGAATATATCATAGTATTACAACTTAGAATTCTTCAATCAAAGGCCAGATAAGTAAGATACATAATCCTCCTAGGGAATTGATGCTTGAAATAGATGTACAAAGTAAATAGTCACACAAAAATCAATCTTCTCAAGGAAATTTATCTTTTTGTAGTAGTTCTTGTGGGCATCCAATACTTATCAGAGGTCTCAAGTGCATTTCATAGCTACAATTCAAAACTCTTAAGGGACTGAATCAGAAATTTTGTGGATTAATGAATATTACAAGATGCAAGCGTTGAACCTACGAGCTATATTCTATCTAGTGCGAGAAAGTCAACAATGTTATTTTTTATTGGATACACAATCAATGATTAGATATTATTCCAAGCTTTGATATCTTGTTAATTTTTCCACACCATCCAAGGGTTGATATTTAGAATTTAAGGTTTCAAGCCGCGTAACAAAGAAAATCCATTACATAACTGGAGTTGATACTTTGAGCAGGGTGTAATTATGAATTTGAGATTCAAACCAACATAATTTAGATGGCGTTCTCCTCCAACATGCACCACAAATAATGTTACTACTTCCAAATATTCATACGAATCAAAACAAATTAATAAGTTGTGCCAATCATAAAGAAAACAAGATACAACATGTAGGTCTGTTAAGTATTAAAAACGGACTTCATAGCTAACACACTCCAAACTGAAATTCATACTCACCTTATTGAGCTAGAAAACCATTCTAATAGAATAAAACACAGGAGTTGTGATGAGCTAGACTACTGGGTCCACCAGCCAGCTCGCACCCTCCATTGATAATTTAAATCACCAAGAAATTGCAAAGATACAATATAGAACAGAAGTTAATAGAACGTGACATAGGCATCCTTCCATTAATCTTGAGGCTCAATATTTACATGATATAGGAAGAGACCAGACTCCAAATATCAACTATAGTAGCATGGTGTTACATTAGAATTGTCCTCCTCCCCTCCAAAGCCCATTTTTCTTATTTTTATATAATTTTCATTACATCGATGTGTTATAACACCTTGAATTAGCATCAACAATTTTAGTATCAATTATAACAGTTCGATTACAAATAATTTCCTTATGATCTAGTACAATGAAAACTTTATAAAATAGTTCCATCTTTCACAAGTATAGGCTAACTTCCAAATTATGAAAGTCCCAACTCATCATCCACGAATATCTTTGTACACTGGACATAAACTGTTAATATATTTGTTTTGTATAGAAAATAATTTACCATATACTTGACCATGGCTTCACATGATTCCATAAGAACCTGGATTCAGTTGGAACAAAAATACCATCCTTTGACTTGCCAGCTAACCCCTTGCCCTCATGGCCAACTCCAATAACCAACAACCTTTGACTAGTGTAGGCAGTCTGCAACTTGTGATGAACTAGTGCAGGAATCCTCAAGAGTGCAGGAATGTGAGTGAAGATTCAAGACCAACCACCATGGGTTGGGAAATCATGTATAAAGGAAACTTGACCAAGTTTTAAACCTTCACACACATAAACCATCATTAATAGTGGTTTTAATGTCAAATCTTGTTGAAACAATGGAAATGTGCCAAATAGTAGATGTTTACTTTATCATGCCCAGGAATTCACAAAATAACAACAATAAACATAGAAAATAAGAAAAAACATGAGGGAGTTCATAACAAAAAGTTGTATAAAGTTAAACAAAATGGAGCCCTGAAAATATCATTGCAGCAGAGTTGGTTAAGAAATTGGGATTGGAAGTTCGTGATCATCCAAGCCCATATTTGATCCATTGGGATGGGTAAATAAGGATGCAGATTTGAAGGTAACAAAACAATGCAAAATTGGATTTGCCATCGATGTTGATTTTGTTGATGAAGTAGAACCTAGTTGTGGTTTCCCTTGATGTATGTGGAGTCATGTTTGGGAGTCCCTACATGTACATGTGATATGCAATATTCATGTGGAGAGCCAACCAGTGTTAGCTCGTCAAGGATGGAAAATCATTTACCATTAATGTGCACAAGGGCAAGTCTAAATAATCATTGGTAAGTTCCAACCAAGCCAAGAAATTGATCAGTTCCAAAAGAGGTATGTTTTATTTTCTTGAAAAGAAAATCATTTTATGAAAGAGTTAGTATGAGGCAAGGCATCCCTTGAGGGGTGTACTAAGAAATAGAAACAAAACTAGAAGAATTGTTATAGGCATATATGGGTTTGTTCCAAGAACCTAAATGGTTACCACCTAAGAGGGAAGTGAAACATGAGATATAACTATTGTTAGAATTCCCATTTGTAAACATGGGGTTGTACAGATGATTTGTTATAAAAGAAATTAAGGTGAAGAAATAGTTGTAGCAAGAATTGGAATAGGGTTTCATTTGACCAAGTACATCATTGTATGGGTCAACCATGGTGATGTACTTGGGGGGAGTTTATAGATTACAGGGCATTGAACAAAATCACACATAGGAATGGGTACCCTCTACCCTAGACAAACGATCTTCTTGATTAGTCACAGTAAGAAAAACGATTCACCAATATGGACTTAAAGTATGGATATCACCAAGTTCAAGTCAGAGAAGAAGATACCTAGAAGAAAGCATTCAAAACTAAGTAAGGTTTCTATGAGTGGTTAGCCGTGTTGTTTTTCCTACGTAATGCACCAGCTAGGTTTATGAGATTAATGAATGATATACTACGCCCTTTTATAGATTCATTTATTATTATCTATTTGGATGATATATTGGTATACAGTGCTACCTAGGAGGAGCACATATCACATTTTATGCAAGTGATGGAGACATTAAAGAAGCACCAACTGCTAGCAAATCTAAACAAGTGTGAGTTTCCATAATAGTCTTTAGTGTATCTGGGGTATGTGATAGGTGGAGGAGAGTTGAAGATAGATCCTACCAAGGTAGAGGCCATCATGAAATGGTTGGTTTTATTGATGTTCCAGGTTAGTAGTTTTCAACTACATTATTATTTCCAAGAAATCATAAACACAAATTTTTTTGACTGGGATTGTGAATCATTCCAACCATTCTCCCCAAGAGAGGTGATGTGAAGTTGCAATCTTCAGTTTTTATAGCTTAACCTTCTACTGAATGAAAGAATCTATGAAATTCTCGAATCAAGAACAAGACCAATACAAAGAGGGACCAAAACCTCTGGGTTTGCCCAACCTAAGTGTCTCAGCCCTCTGAAACTAAATTAGATGAGCTTAATAACCAACTTTATCATTATCATAGGTTGAAACATTGAATAGAAAGTAAGTTACGGTAGCGATGGAGAAAAATATCCTGAGGGTTTGAACACCTGCAGCGACGATAGGCTCTGTAAATCTGCTGCTCTCTGCAAACACTGACGGGTTCAGGTCCTTATCCTTCACGGACTTAGGGTACACACTCTCATGGAGCCCCAGTCGGGGGGAGGGGGGTTGATGAACCTCCCCCACAAAGCGACAATGAACAGTTCGAGAATTCGGCAGGGAAGGGAGCCACAAATCAGAATGGGGAAAACAATGTTCCGGAAAGCCAGCGAGTAAAACAAGGGGAAAATTCACCAGAAGTTCATTCTGCTACATGCAAACCAGTAGCCTCGGTTCGCCCAAGGGTTGAATTTCCAGGACATCGAATCAACGCGAGAATCCAGTTCATGAAAGATCATACTCTAATAGGGAAGTTCATTGGTCTGTGGCCAACCGAAAAAGCTTTAAGAAGCTGGATAAACGTGAAGTGGCACCCTAAGGGGCATATCACCTTGCAGCTGGGGTCGAAAGGATTTTTCACGGCTATCTTCAATTGCTTGGAGGACAGAAATAGGGTTCTTGACGGCGGACCTTACTTCTTCAATGCGGCTGGTTTGTTTCTCAAAGGATGGGTTGAGCGATTCAACCCAGATAAGGTGGACCTTAGCTGGGCTCCGGTGTGGATTCCCTTATACTCACTCCCCGTGGAATATTGGGAGGAAGACTCCCTGAAGGCGATAGGAAACACCCTGGGTGAGTTTGTCAAAACAGCAGAGGAAATGAAAACATGCAAATATACTTCTTATGCTAGAATCTGCGTATACATGAATCTCAATCAGGCTCTTCCAGATGTGGTAAGCATTTCTCACTTTGACATTGAATGGTTACAAAATATTGATTATGAACATGTGCCCTTTCGATGTCGAAGATGTCATGCCCTCGGGCATTTATTCATGGATTGCCCTTTAACAGAGAAACCCTCCCCTGCATCGGATCCGGAAGCCTCTGAAGAAGGTGGATTCATCAAGGTCACGAATCGCCGGAGAGCACACAAGAAACATGCTCCAAAACCAAAGGTAACGCAAACCAGCCAACCAGGGCTATCCACAAACAATAGTTTTGGTGCCCTAGCTAACCAGTCGAAAACACAAACGAATTTACTGGGGCCATAACCCATGAACGATGACCATCCAAAAAGAGGAAGACCCACAATGTCACAAGCAGATAGTCAAGGTAAGGAGGCTTCAACCTCAGACAAACAAAAAGAAATATTATGGAGTGCTCAAGCTATGTAACTGGAGAACCCAAACCTAGATGCTTGCTCAGAAGAGGAACCAATGGAAGAACAAGATTATTCTCAATTTATGGAGGAAGAAACAAAAACAATAGACATTGGGGATCTGGACCTTCCCGGTCTCGAAAAGGCCTGCACCACAAATAACTTCGACAACATTCCAGCAGGACAGCTTAAGAACCTGGAAGAAGTTTTATCTTGGGCGCAGAGGTAGAAATCTTTGGGTATACAGACAAGAGGCCCTTGGGATGGACGATTCATTGCCAAAGATATCAAAAAGCGAGGAAGGAAACCCATTCTTCAGAGAACAATCAAGGTTGGGCAAATCTTAGTGGAATCAGGCAGGTATGCCAAGCTAACTAAGTACTATCGTCTTGAAAACACTCTTTCTCAATGAAGCTAATCTCTTGGAATATCAGAGGGCTCAATGGCCCCAGGAAAACCCGAATCCTCAAAAACATGTTAAAGCAAGAAAACCCTCAGGTTCTATTCTTGCAAGAGACAAAGTGTGATTCCAATGCACTTGATAGACTTGCCGCTAAATTCTGGCCTAGAAGTCATAACATAGTAGTTGATGCAGATTGTGCCTCAGGAGGCCTAGCCATTATATGGGACTCCAGAGCCGCTGTGCTCAACAACTTTCATGCACACAGGAACTTCCTTCAAGCAACTTTTCATATTATAGGTACAAACCAACATGGACTTCTAACCAATGTTTATTTCCCACAGGAAACACATCGAAAAGCGGAGATCCTAAACTCCATCTTGGCTCTCAACCAGAATAGACCACTCCCACTATGGATCGCAGGAGGTGATTCAACATGGTCAGAAGAATGGATGAAAGAAGAGGAGGCAGATGCAGAAGTTCTCAAGAAGGATCGCTTTTGAAGGATTTCATCCAAAAAAACTGGCTTATCCACCTCCCTTCTAATAATGGAGTTTTCACTTGGAACAACAGACAAGCAGGGAGCCAGCAAATCACATCTCGGTTCGATAGGTTTCTACTCTCTGACAATGCTATTCATCTGGGGGATGATTTTGCGGCCTCCATCCTGCCCTTCACGGGTTCTGATCACTGGCCCATTTCACTTCACTGGTCTCGACCGTGAAACAACATCCGTAGGCCTTTCTGCTTTGAAGCCTTCTAGATGACCCATCCAGACTTTCACAAACTAATCAACACAGAATGGAAAAGCTTCCATCCACCTCCAGGCTCCAAAATGTTCCAATTCCAACAAAAACTTAAGCACCTAAAAGGTAAGATCAAGCACTGGAATCACACTTCATTCGGAAATATCTTTCAGGGGAAAGCCAACATTGAATTGGATATGAAGCAGCTACAGCAGAAGATCATCACTCTCGGCAGCTCAGAGGACCTAGCAGAACAGGAAAAAACCCTTGAATTGCAACTAGCAGAAAAGGAAAAGCAGGAAGAAACGTTGTGGAGGCAAAAATCAAGAATCAAGTGGCTCAAATATGGTGAGAAAAACAACAAATTCTTTCATAGCACCACAATCCAGCGTAGGATGCACAACAATATCACTCATATTCAAAATGAGCAAGGCATCAGAGTGGAAAAGCATGAAGATATAGAGGCTGAACTCTTAAATTATTTCAAGCACGTGCACAAAGAACCAAACATAGACCAATCTCAGGCCATTAAAAAAATTACAGGCAATATCCCCAAACTTATTTCAGAAGAGCATAATCAAATGCTCCTCAAGCTTATTGATCTTCAAGAAGTGGAAATAGCAGTGCGACAACTAAAAGCCGGCAAAGCCCCAAGATCGGATGGATTCACCTCTAACTTCTTCCACAACTTTTGGGACCTAATTAAGAATGAGGTATGGTAGGTGGTGGAAGAGTCTCGCTCTCTCCGATGGATGTTTCCAGGGATAAATGCTACATTCATAGCCCTGATACCCAAGGTGGAGAAGCCTTGCAGGCTGGACAAGTACAGGTCGATAGCCCTCTGCTACATAATTTATAAGATTGTCTCTAAAACTATAGCCTCTAGACTCAAGCTCCTGCTTCCACTTATTATCTCGCCTGAACAATCTGGATATGTTGAAGGAAGGCAGATCATGGATGGGATCATCCTTACTCATGAAATAATTCATTCCCTGAAGATCTCCAAGAAGCCAGGTATGCTACTCAAACTTGATCTTTCCAAAGCTTTTGACAGCCTAAGTTGGAATTATATTGAAAAGACTCTTATAGCATTTGGTTTTGATGATTCCTGGGTCCGATGGATTATGAGCCTCATCTCATCCTCTTTCTTCTCTATTCTAATTAATGGCATACCCACTGAGACCTTTCACCCTACCCGTGGTATTAGGCAAGGCGATCCCCTCTCCCCATTCCTGTTTATCATTATGGCGGAAGGTCTAGGGCGAAGTATTAAACATGCTCAGCAAGATGCCCGTCTCAAAGGCCTCTCCTTTCACAACTCCCCTATTTTTACCCATCAACAATTTGTGGATGACAATATGCTTTACGGGCACCCCTCAGTCCAAGAGGCCAGACAACTTAAAACTCTTTTAACAGACTTTTCAGAAGCCTCCAGTGCCTCAATAAATCACTCCAAATCTCAAATCTTCTTCTTTCATACTCCCTCTATTATCCAGTCAGCCATCTTACGCATCCTAAGCTTCTCCTCTACCAAACTCCCCTCCTCATATCTAGGAGCCCCACTCATAGCCTCCGGCTTAAAGCACTCTTCCTAGAGAACCCTCCTAGATAATCTGGAAGCGCGGCTCTCCTCTTGGACTCACAGATCTCTTAACATGGCTAGCCGTCTTATTCTGATTAAAGTTGTCCTTCAAGCCATGCCCTTATACCTTTTTTCCATCCTTGCGGCTCCCAAATGGGTTCTCAAAGAACTCAAAACTCTCCAAAGAGCGTTTCTCTGGGGTAGCAGTGGACTTCAACGCAAATGGGCTCTTGTCAAATGGGAGACCGCTTGCCTTCCAAAGAAAGGAGGTGGCATTGGATTAAGAGACCCCACTCATATCAATGCTGTCATGGGGGCTCGAATCTGGTGGAAATGGCTTTCGGGCCCTCCCACTCCTCGGGCCCTATTATGGACAACCAAATATGTGGGAAATTGTCCAAGGGAGGAACTCATCAGAATATCAGAGACTAGTAATGGCTCAATCATATGGAACTCAGCAAAACAGCACAAGAACCTCATACAGCAACACAGTTTTTGGGAAGTGAAGAATGGTGATCAGGCCAGATTTTGAGACGACTCTTGGAAACAACTGCCTAAACTCAGGGACCTTTTCCCACCTAATGTTCCCCTAGAACAGGATTTGCACCCCCAATACATAGTGAGGAATTTTTGGCGCAATACCTCTCAGCAAGACTACAGAGAATGGCTCAAGGCGACTCAGGTCATAGCACAGGGGACGAGGCAAGATCAGCAAACTCTAGATACAAAATTAACAAAAAGGAAAATACAGTACTCTGAGGAGAAAGACATTCTCAGATGGGGATATGAAGAAAGAGGAATCTACTCCACTAGAGAAGCATATAATATACTTGTCAAAGATCAAATAAGGATCGATCAGCTATGGAGTAAAATATGGGATCCATCCATCTGGCCGAAAGTATCTACCTTTATTTGGCTCCTCTGTCATAAGAGGATTCTCACATGGAATAATCTGAGAAAAAGAAATTTCAGTGGCCCCTCCATATGCCTCAACTGAAAAAAAGAAGAGGAAACCGTTGAACACCTCATGTATTACTGTCCATTGGCCTACAAGCTCTGGAAAAAAATAAACTTCCGTTGTCAAAAAGAAGGAGGTGATAATGGAGATATAACGGCTACAATACGCAACTGGGACCCCCACCCCTTTCAAAGCAAAATCTTGAATTTTCTCTGGAAGCTCATCCCAGGTTTTGTAACATGGGCCATATGGAAGGAGAGAAATGGTAGAATCTTCAAAAACCAATCCAAACCACTGGATGATATATGGAAAGTCATTAATCAAAACATTGAAGAAACCTTATCTCTAAAAACATGGTACCAAGAGCATCTCCCCACTCTCCCTCAGGAACAATTAATATGGAATAACTGGAACTTCCACAGAAAGCAAGGACAGTTGATCAAAGGAACAAAGCCTCCAAGAGATCCCTCAACGGCGAAATGGTCACCTCCCCCCAGGAACATGTATCAACTCAATTTTGATGGTGCATAAAAGGGTAACCCAGGGAATTCTGGGTTTGGAGGGATCTTCAGAGATCATAAAGGAGCTAATATCATAACCTTCTTGGGCTCACAAGGGTGGGACACCAATAACTCAGCTGAGTTAGAAGGTCTTTGGCAGGGGCTACTTCTAGCGTAAGATAGGAATCTCTTCCCGCTCCTAATAGAGGGAGACTCTCAAATCCTCATCCAAATGGTATTGAGAATTCTACAGGGATCCCCTTCCTCCAAGCTCAGTAACAGTTGGAGAATGGCTCAACGGCTACTGCATATTGAGCGCTGGTTTTCTTCCCATAGAGCTATCTCCTTGAAACAGATACGAAGAGACGGGAACAAAGTTGCAGACCTCTTGGCTAATATGGGAGTTGATTGTGGGCGACATCTACATGTCGGATGACCAGCAAATTTAATCTCTGAATCTCAGCTCCTCGACTTCAATAATCTTGTGCAGAAGGAAATGCCTGAGATTGAAAAAATTCTCCCAGATCCGTGTGGCATTACTGGTACCACAGTTCTCCATGCACGACGTTAATGCCCAGTACTGCCAGCTGGAGAGCAGCGTGGCCTCCCGGGACGTAACCTCATGCGAGCAGGGAATGAGTATTAATGAGAGATCGGGTGGAGGCTTTGCATTTAAGTTCTGCATTGATCGATGCAATATGCCTCCTCTTATAATCATGTCGATCCATGGTTCACTCACCAAGCTTTGTGCTCTGTTGCACGGTAATAGAACCTGGTTTGCGGGAGATGTGGGTGATGGCTTAAATTTGGTGCATTGCCGCGGGCTCAAAGCCATTTCTCTCAAGGGTAATTTCTCCCCTGTTCTGGATTCTTGCTCTCTGTTATTGTCTGCAATTTTTGTGGCTGTCTATAAGCTCTATCATACTGTGGTGTCGGTCGCAAGCTCTGTTGGGCATCCCTCTTGCCTCACCCGACTTCGTCCTGGTGGTCATTCCGTCCATAACCCTTTTGAGTCCTACCTTCTTTCTGTCATCATGGTTCATTCGGGCAAGCGGCATCGTACTGGGGGGCGTCGTGACACCCGTCTGCATCCTCCAGTCGGTCATGCCATGGAAACATCGATGGAACCGTTCAATCCCTCCCCCATCCATGAAGCTGGGCCTTTTGTTGGCTCTGGTCGGAAACCTAGTCCGAATAGTGCTTTTGAAACAACACACTTCAAATTTCAAAGTAATCTGCACAGGCCCCTGGTCATTGCCCACATTACCCTTATACTCTTGGAAGAGGAAAACCTTCTCTCCCCCTTGGCCTGCATCGCCCCTGATCCCTCTCCAGGCAGTGAGAAATCCTCGGGCAAAGACAACATGGAAAATTGGGAAAAAGAGAAAGATGGACAGGAGGCTTTTCTTAAAAATCTTCCTCCACTTGAAGACACAGGACCTGCAGCTGAAGACAGAACTCATGGCGAGGCGGAACATGCCATAGCTATCCCTGACAACGATTTAAGCGGTAATGAAGGTTTGAAGACTGGCGATACTGCTTGGGATGAGAAGAAGGACAATGACCCAGCAAAGGAGAAGTAACGCCACTTGGGACTGTCTCTTTTTGTTTCGGCTTCGGTTTCAGGCTTATAGTCAGGTTTCTATGCAATTGTCCTATTGTTTTTTGGCTCCCAGATGGGAATTTGATGACTCTTTATATGCTGGGTTGCAATGTCCTTTGTGTCTCAGTGCTGGCTCAGTTCTCCTTCTCGGCAACGCATGTCTCTCTCTATGTCTGATTTCTGGTCTCTTGCACTTTGTAACTGGTTTCCCCAGCTTATGTCCGTAATGGGGAAGTTTTGTCTGTCGAGTGCTGTTACGCCTCAATCATATGTAAAAATATTTTTCCTTTCAGTTAATAGAAGTTAGTATTTGCAGAGAAAAGAAAAAAGTTACAACATAGTCCACTGATGTTCTCATGGTGAATTCCACTCACCCAAAGAAAAACTAGTAATTAGGTGGTAAAAAATAATAATAAGAGGAATAAGTGAAAGAACCAAAATTATCAGGAGTTCGAACCCAACCCTCAGATTCAAGGAGGATGCACTGGTGAACATCGTTGTAAAGTAAATTTAACATCTAAATTTTGTCATGGTGACCATCTTACCCACGAATTCCCTCGAATGGATGAATTTCATATGATTCTTTCACCACCGTCTACTCAACGGGCTGCCATTTTGACTCATATGTTCCTTACACAATCCGAGAAAAAAATGGTTGCTCAACCTTCTCGACCTCTGCAAGGGGTAAATTAGGGGTCATCTTCCCATCCTCCTCATAGTTCATCCATCTTCGTGTGCAAGGAATATTTCAATGTGAGTATGCGAGCTCCAAATGTTATGATGTTCCTGAGTTGAGTTATTCCTCTAAGGACTCATCAAGTCCACTAACTTCTACTAGACCTCTCACTTTGGATAATCATGTGGAACCTATTTATCACCCCGCTAAGGGTCTTCTCTAGAAGATGACACACAATCCTTTTACCGAGGCTACTCAACATTAAAGTATTATTGAAGATCTTGCCTAGGCTTCTTGTGCCATGTCTGCCTTGGAGGTACTGAAAAGATGTCCTTAGCAGCGCAAATCCTTATTCTCTGTCATTCATGGAGTTGACCTATCTGACTCTAGTCTCATTTATTTTAACTCCGACAAAGCCACTCCTCATCTTTCCCATCAGATTTCTTTTCAAATCATCACGCGTATTTTCCATAGGAATATTCATCGCACTTTCGTGGATGAAGGCTCTTCCACATTTTTTATGTTTTTATCCTGCTGGAAAGCTCTTGGCTCTCTAGCACTTGCCACATCCAACACAAATCTCCAATCTTTTGATGGGCACAAATTTGTACCTAAGGGGGTTCTTCCAAATTTTTCCATCGAGTTAGGAGGGGAATTCTATATGTTGTTTTCGAAGTTGTTCATGCCACATTAGATTACAGCATACTCCTTGGCCGTAGTTGGTTCTATACCATGACTGTAGTTTTTTAATCTATATTTCATTTCCTTTTCTTTCCTCATGAAGGAAAAATTGTCACTATCGATCAACTTGACTTCTGCATTATGTCAGCCCAGATTTCCACCACTGGGAATTCTATACTAGTCTTGGGAGATCACCCCGATCAATTTCAGAGTTTTGGAGTCATATCTTATGGGATTGTTTTTTAAACTCCTTTCACCTAACACTCCTACATCATCTAAAGCTCCTATGTGTATGATCTCTTCTATCACTTTTGGACCCCATAGACCTCCTGATCCTTGGGTGGTGTCACCTGATCCTATAGAAATGGATCAAGTTAGTTAGCACCCTTCGCCACCTATTGTGGAAGATATTATCTCTATGGTAGTCTCATCAGTACCTCATGATGCTGGTCAAAAAATCCATCATAATATGGAATATGATGAGGATCCTTTGCCCACATGGGCTGCCCCTATGCTTTCTCCATGTGAGTGCTTTGATGATGAGTCTTCTTCTTGACAAGTCATCTTGGAGGTCATAGATCTACCCATTGATAATATTAGGGAGGTTATGCCTCTTCCTGCCTCTAGTCTCCCCAATTTGGAACATGTAGAGCTCGACATATTAAATATTGAATCAAACCATGGGGCAACTCCTCATTGTTCCTTGGAAATTCCACCCATGGACATATTCAAGTCTTGGGATTATATTACCGAACATGCCAATGAATTTCCCTCACCACCTACCAACAAGCATCTTGTACCTCCTTTATGTCCTGATCCTCCCTTATGTCCTCGGGTTAGTTTTGAAAATGACACTAAAGCATTAGGCAATTTTACTTCCTTTGGCATGGCCCTACTTTGGTGAGCCATATGGTTCCCTTACCCTCCATGAGTTTTCATATAGAAACCGTTGGCATGTGCCCAGCTGTGGGCACCATTTAGCGTGACCTACTAGACTATGTTGCACTTGTACATATTCTACATAAGAGTGTGATTATTCATCGCCTTTTTTGGTTTGGTGTGTGATGGGAGTATTTGTCATGCCTTATTTATTCCAAAAATCCATTAAAATAATAAAATTAAAAAAACCAAAAATATATGGTCATTTTTTTACCTCATCAATCTTTATTTCTTTATTTATGTGATTTAACCATGGCTCTGGTCTTTCTATATGGTTTTTATAGGACAGGGTGGTGTTTTTACTGCGACATCCATTGGACCTTAGGTTCATTTCTTTGAACCTGGCATATAGGGATAGGTCACATATCCCCATCACCATTTCATTTTGACTGTCACTTCCATATTTATGCCTTACCTCTGACCCTGTCAAGTTGTGACTTTAGCCACTTTCCTTTATGCATGTCGTCACTTAGCGGTAGAGTTTACCTAATCATGGATACCCTAGCTAGCACCTCTTTGCCATCTTGGTGTCCATGCAGTCATTTTTATTCTCTTCTTGGAATCCCTCCTTCTGACCCGCCATGACCTAGAATCTGAAATTCAAGTCCTATTCTTCGTCATATTTCCTTATATACCCCAGGAGGATTCCAACACTTTTACCCCTCGCGATTGCCACTTTCTCTTATCAGCCTACGTTTTCACAATGATCCTTGGTTTCCTCATTCCATCGTCATCATATGCTTTGTCTATCATTCACGTTTACTTGGTTTTTTACCCTTTCTTGGAGGAACTGCTACGATGAGTAGTCCTATTAGCCAACCTCTTATCCTTTTTATTTCATGAGTAGTTCCATCATTACAGGAAGTAATTGTTACCCTCTATATCACTCGTTCCTTTAGCAAGAGGAGTTTTCTTTAAGCTCTTTTCATGCTCCTTAATTTACAAAATATTATTGAGTGCACTTGTCTCCTTCACGGTTGTAAAAGTACCTGAAGCATCATCCACCAAGTATAAGTTTAACCCTTTTCTAGACTAGGATAGACTAGTTACAAAAAACGAATACCTTAGTCTACTATGGCTTGGAGCCTCCCCCTTGTATACTTTTATCTATTTTTTGGGCTTGGGTGACAACTTGAAAAAGGAACTTATAAAAAGAGAATGGAGGGAACATAATTTTCCATTAGCCATCAAAATGGAAGCATCAGTTGCATCACCCTTGAACATGGCACCTGTATGTTTCATTGCCTCATAGTTGGGTTTTAGATTGCCTAGGATCCATGCCATCCATATGAGTCTCTTAACTCCTCTGGCTGGTTACTCTTCCAGTCATATGGAGTGTGCTTCGATGCCTCCTGCATCGTTGCATGATATCACATGGTGCTCATTAGTCATGTTGCTTATTCACTCTTGTGTCGTGTTGTTGTGTGTTCATGGGAAGTCTTAGCCCGTGTCGGCCATCTATAGTTGCTTATTGACATTTTTGAGTTGGCCATCCCTATGTCAGTTGTACTTCATCACTTCATGACTCCATCCATTCATCACATCATCTTGGCTTGTCTTGTTTCAATTGATGGGGAATACAAAGGCCCTCCTTCAACAGACCTCCTCCTGTCAATTTCATCTCATTACCGAGGAGCTTGATGTAAGAACTCGTAGTACCTTGGAGCTTGTATACCTTAATGGTATGCTTCCTCATGATCAAAAATGGGTTTACATCATTGGCTCCTGACTGGTATAGTCTACTAGTGTTTGCCATCAGCTCATTTATTCACACTTAGTGGATTTTACTAGGTATCTTGGGATCCATTTTCTTCATTACTGGATTCCCTTGCATTTGTAACTCATTTACCTCATTGGCTAGCAATCAAATAGTTTCCACCATGTTGAACTTCAGCTCATATATTTCCATGATGTATATTCGTACCATTGGGGTTATGTCAAAGACCCTAGGTTAGGGACATTTCACTTTTATATGGCATCCTTCCTAGGTTGTGTTGGAGTTATGTATCATTCATGTACTTTGAGGACTATCTTGAGACACTTCTATGTCTTTCAAGTGTCCATAGTCCTGTTGATGTATACTGTGACATAGTTCAACATTATATTTGATGGTGGCTATGCTTTATCTATTGAGTCACATGGATCCACTATGTATGTCATTGTGGCCATGTTCTAGAATTTCATGTCATGGATCCACAATGTATGTTTTGGTGGCCATGTTCAGTATTTATTTATGACCAAGCATGGGTATGCCTGCCTCGGGTATGTTACCAACACAGATCAGACTTCAGCACATGAGTTCCTCTGATCCAGTTTTGTGATCTTAGCTCCTTCCTCTCGTTTTGAGCTTTGGGTATTATTGTAATGCATTTCGACAATCAGTTTCTCTTTTGACCTCATGCATTATGGGACATCATATTTATCCCATGTTAAAAGGGTGAAATTACATAATTGAGCAATTTCTCATAATCATTTTCCCAAAATATTATAATTAGGAGATAATAATTATTTCATAATTGAGATAATTGAGGAAAAACTCATAATTGTGAAAAAGGGTTCTAGAGTTTTCCATTCCCAAGGATATCAACTTGACCCACTTGTATATGAGTTGGCTAGGGGTCCATTATTGTGGAATTTAACTAACTTATCAAGCCCCAAGGTGTGTACATACATTCTCCTGGAGGATAGAATGAGCTTATATAATCTCACCAACAGGAAAGGGGGAGAGTATCCAAACTATAGTTCAAGAGATTTGTTGTATTGGGAGAGGAGACCACACTACAAGCTGAAGGAGAGGATATTATTTTTTGAAGGTATATTGATGTAATTTCATTTATATGGTTAATACAAATATATGTTTCTTCCCCTTATATCAGCTTTGCAATAATTTATATGTGTGATTTCTAGATGTTTTGAGCTGACGATCTTCTATGGAAGATTACTTGTCATCTTTGTTTGGTTATGTTTATGTGCAGGCTTTAGATTGAAAGTGTATGAAAGATATCGCTTGATTGGAGAGTAAGGAATGTGCATCAGGTCCAAAACCATTCACCAACCTGCAAGGAGGCAAGATACTTTCTCATACTTTATAGCATCAGAAATTGCATTGAAACTGCATGCATGGCCATAATCAGGATCATTATTAGATTGTCTTAGCCATTATAATTTTTTTTCTTCTAGTGATTTCAATCAAGCATGATATCGCAGAGGAATATATCCTTGCATAATTAAATGCAACAATGATACATTCTAAAGCATCAACCCTTGAGGGTACCATGTGGAAGCTCTATGATGAATTTGTCGCCGTGCATAAAGAAATTGTCTATGTGCATGGCCTACAACAACGGAGCAAAGAGTCTGTTCAAACTGTCAAGAACATACATGTTGCTATTTACCATGTACAAGAGTGGACAAGATGGTACAAAGGCGCCCCGCTTAACTGAGTGAAGAAGATGAAGCCAAAGGAAGAGCTGGAGAAGGAAAAGGTTTGAATGTTGATCCATAACTATGATCAACTCACTCCATTCATTAAAAACATACCGACTTCATATGTGTAGTTGTACAATAGTTTGGATGTCATGGTGACAAATAATAGGATCCCATCAATCGGTTCCCTCACTGATGCTAAACCCGAGAACCAAGGCCGACTAGAGATCGATGAGTACATGGAGTAACTAAGATGAGAGGCCACCGTAGAATACTTGGAGCTAAATGCACACAACATGAAAATTACATCGATGGTCCTATCAAGGTCTATTACACTGAAATTTGTCACCATGACTATCTGCAGTTAATATGGCTCCACCAATAGTCATATTGTCCTCCCTGTCAAGCCTCAAACCTTTGCGCTTCATGTCAAACTTCAAAAAGAGAGAAAGTCACTTAAAAACATGTTTATCTCTGGGTACGCAGGTTCTCTCTACCTTGCCTGCGTGTACGCACTCCAAACACACTGTACCTGCGTACTTGTACGCTCTGTAAGCCAAAGGATAGGTGCGTACCCCTGTAAAGGTCAAAAGGCGCGAGTTTCATCTTTAAAAAGTTACTTGTGGTCACTTCTAGAGCCTTCTAGAAGAGTGTTTGACGTGTATTGAGCGCCTCCAGATGGTTCATGAATCCCTATGATAGAGGAACTTATCCCATCAAGAGAGGAGCTACCCCATCCAAAAGAGGGAGTATCCCATTGATGTTGGAACTGAATAACTTCCTCTAGAATACTATAAATACAGGCATTGGGCCAGAGGAGGAAGAGGTTGAAAGCTGAACATTCCAAAGGGTAAATGCTGCTGGAATTAGGACTTCCATTGTTAACTTGTGAGGAGAGATTACCATCCTTTCTTTTTGCCATATTGGGAGTGGGTGAGCTTGTCAAAGTAGAGGAAATCTCTTGTTGGACCCTGGGAGGAGCTTGCACAACACCAAGGCTCAGGTTGTAATGGTTCCTTTTTTGTTTCCTTAATACAAATAAGTCCATTCTTCTCAATGATTTGTTGTTAATGAATTATTTCATGTACTCCTTGGTCTAGTGATGAATATGCTTTGTTTTATGAAATATTCAGGTGTTATGTAATCGTTTGTCTTGTTAGTGTATGCAGGTCTTAAAGTGAAGGAGGAGCTCATCTGGATCAGCAAGGCTGGACTGCTACAACAAGCGTTGGACCTAAGGTAAGATCGGAAAACACTTGGTCTCTCATAGAATAACGTGTGTTTAGAGAAGGATTGTTCTTGTTTGGTTTGTTTGTCACTAGAGAGTCTTAGACTCCTAGGGAGGTTAGGTTTGTCCGCAAAAATAACTCTTTCCGCATGACAGGCATGAGCTTGTTGCATGATTTAATTCATAGATTGCACATTCCTCTATGGAGTTCAATGGAAATTCCCTCTCTGGATGCTTCTTTCTACACTTTGGGCAGAATATAGCCATGGTCCTATCTAGTTCCAGCTGCTTCTGTTTCACTTGTAGCATGTCCATCTGTGCCAACAAAGTACTCAGGATATTAGTTCTCAAGTTGTCTAGTACGTTTCTGATTTCTGCCTTCGTAACATCCCCGTCGGATACCTTTGCTGAGCGAATCACTTGTTTGTTTCTTGCGAGTCCCCTCGAGCACTCGATACATAGTTCATAGATAACATCGAAGCTTTCCTTCAATATATCTCCCTTTCCTACGATGTTCAACAATTCCAAAGAGTCCTCATGAAAATCCCGGAGGAGGATAATTTTCAAAATATCCCTATCTAGGTCAGAGTGACCTAACCTCTGTAATGTGTACTTTAATCGTTCCACACAGTCTTCCAAGCTGTCGTCTTATTTTTGTGTGAACTTAAAAAAGTTCCTCTTTGATGTTCTAGGATTTGTAGTAATCTTGGTATTTTTCCAGGGAAGTTGTTCACATATCATCCCATGTGGAAATAGACCTTCCTCCAAGGCCCATAAACCATCGCAGAGCTGTCCCTTTGAGTGTGGCAGGGAAAATTTTTAACTTCTGGGCATCTATCATGTAGTCATACCCCTAGAACACTATGTCAAACTCAAACAAAAATGTGTCGGGGTCTCCTAAAATAAGCCCATGAAAGCTTGGTAAGGATACTAATGGAATGGGCTTCGTGGGTGCACCAGCCTCTAGATCCCTAATCGAGAAATCGATATTGGAGGTTTTAGGTGCCATAACCACTAGGTATTTTAACAGGCTCTATAGAAGATGGCCAAGGGTTCCTTACCACTCGGGTTTGAGTTGCTTTGACGACACTTCCCCAGTCCCTTGGTGATGCGAGTGCCCCTACAATTCCTTCTCCTGTGTCCTGATAACTTGATCCCTCGGCTACAACCTCCTTCACCTTGGTGGAGTGGCCTAATCCTATCGATGTTCTGCTTGCAACCTTTTCCCTTTCTATTACCAGTGTAGGGTTCCCCTGGTTAGGTATACTGCTAGATGTCTCCTCAACTGCTGGAAGGGGTTGCTGTGTCGAATCGGCCAAGAATACTATGGACAGAAGTGGCTGATCTACTGATTGTCCCTCGAATTTTGTCCTCCACGCACTCAGTCTCACGGTTGCCCAAGAGGATGCTTCTGATTTAGCTTTTGCTATAATTTGCTAGATGTAAGTCTTTCTTCCTAAGTCTGGTCCTCCCCTCTTTGGGTCTCTCCCTCTACCCCTCTTATTTGGTTCTCTGTTCATACAAATATTTATATGACAGAAGGTCTTGGTGTCGAATTACAACACTTTAGACTTAAAGTAAGGTGTCAAAAGACCATTCCTTCCCCAAGACAAAAGAGCTTATGAAAAGATAGACAACTAACAAAAAAGAAACAGGAATCTAAGGTTCAAGGATTGGAGCAGGGCGTCAAAGGACTCCTCCCTCCCCAGGACAAGAAACAAAAACAAAAACACACCTCCGAGAAGACCTAATACTTCCAGATCTGAAGTAGGGCATCAAAAGACTCCTCCATCCCTAGGGTAAAAGCTAGGGTTTCCCAAAATTAAAACACAAAAGGGTTTGAAAAATAAATCTAACTTAGGGCCTGAAGCAGAGCGTCAAAAGACTCCTCCCTCCCCAGGAAAAGAGGTCGGCCCTATGAAAATAGGAAAACAAATAAAACAAGCAAAAAGAAACACCTACGCCCAGGACTTGGAGCAGAGTGAGAAAACTCGTTCTGTCCCTGGGACGAGAAATTGACCCTCTGGTTGGTCCAGATCATGTCTTGCACCTTGTTAGCCTCCTCGGCAATAGCGCCAAAATTTTGGGGTCCAGGTATGAATAATCTATTCACCCTTTTTCCTACATTAATCTATCAATCCGGGTGTGTATCCTTTTCAAGGAAACACGCAAAGTATATGCAGGGGCAAGGTTACCATCCATCACTGACCAAGGGTTCATGATTAATACTCAAATCATTACTGTAAAACTGAAATTAATTGCAGTACTCAAGAAAAGAGATTACAAGAAATAATAATCTGCAGCAGCAACCATAAAATGATAAATGACACACAACAGGAACTACGCAGCACTTGATCAAAAGAGCAAGCCTAGCTCTCTAATCAGGGTTGTGTTAATCATAGTGAAGAGTGGAGCAGCAAAAGGAGTGGTATATTATTGACTGGAAGAAAACTATTACAATATCGGTGGGGAGCCTCTCCTCCCTTTTTACAGGAATAACCTATCCTTTATATAAAGTGAAGGAGAACAACATCCTTCCCCAAAACTTGGTAACGTATACCCAGAAATATACATTGGCTCAGAATGGCATCAGCACCAGATGAACAAGATCAGAGAATGGTTTAGGGACATTTGTGACTCCAGCTACATGGCTTCCTTATGGTTGGTCATTGATGTGAATCATGGATCTGCCGCGAGACACTGAAAGATCGATTCTTGTTCTCCAGAAGCTTCAGTCAAACATGTGTTTTAGTGCTGTGAATAGGCAAAACCCCGCGACTTTATTTCATTAATAAAATATTCCAATAGACAGGAAAGGGGTAATTACCTTGCGGATTTAGCATAGTAAATATAGATGAATAAGTGCAAAAAGGACAAAAGGAGGGATAGAAATGCAATAAAAAGATAGCCCGATTTGGTTCCCAACACCTTGTTCCATATGATAGGGTGCAAGGATTTTTCCATTAGCTTGGAGGAGAAAGATCTCCATATGCATATCGAATTAGGAGATGATGGGAGGTACAATGCTACAAGAATTGGGATTGTCAACTTTGAGAGGGAGAAATCCTCTCCTCTTCACCTCAATTATATTATATTTGTACTTGGGTTGAAGAAGAACTTGATCTCTATATTAGTATTGGAAGATCATGGCTATGATGTTATTTTTAGTAAAGGGAAATCCTTTTTGAGATACATAACTACCAAGAAAGTGAAGCAGATTAGGGTTCAAGTGAAGAACATATACAAACATGAGGTGGGATATTGCACTACATTAAGCAGTAAGGCTTAAAAAGTGTAGAACCGAGATGTTGGAGAACTCTAACACAGGAGATTGGGTCATCGACACCATGTTTCCTTAAAAATAATGCAAAAAATTACCATCAGTCTCCCAAAAGAAACCCTTGACCAACAGGATGTCTCGAAGGGCTGCAGATTAGGGAAGCATGTCAAATCCACTTTCAATGGGTGAGATAACAGAAAATATGCATTCTTGGAGTGATTCCACTCTAATGTTTGTGGACCCTTTTCTTCATTCTCCATAGAAAAACATAAGTACTATGTTATTTTTATTCATGATTTCTCTAGGAAATGTTAGATCTTCTTCATGCAGAAGGAGGATGAAATTTTCTCAATTTTTTTTTAGTTCAAGACATTGGTTGAGAAGGAAATTGGGAAGAACGTGAAGGCTCTCAGGACCAACAATGTAGGTGAATGTGTTTCACATGCATTTAAGAATTTCTATGTGAAAGAAGGTATTCAAAGAGATATTATAGCACCACATAACCCAAAATAGATGGGTAGCTGAGAGGAAGAACAATAGTGGGAGTAGGAAAGGCCATGTTACATGATCAGGGGATGACAGTGAATCTATGGGTAGAAGCATGTGATACAATGGTCTACTTACAAAACCAGCGTCCTCATAGAATACTTGGCATGATCACACACGAGGAAGATTTCTTTGGGAGAAATCCTAATGTTTCTCATTTTAGAATTTTTGGAGCTTCAATTTATTTTCATGTCTCCAAGGATTCAAGGAAGAAACTTCATCCTATACATCGAAACTCCACACAATTACCGAGTGTATCTACCTTCACTAATGATGACACTTGTGAGGAGAGACGTCAAGTTTGATGAGGAGAAGGCTATGAGATTCCCTCTAGAATGAGAGTTGACTATCCCACCCACTCAACTAAGAAATTCCATAGAGGGGAGAAAGAAAACCATAGAAGCTAATAAATTATTTCATGATGCAAGGTAGAATGTGGGAGCTTCCACAACATAGTGTAGGTAGAGGAGGTCACCTAATAGGTACACTAGGTAAATGGATTTCATGACAGATATAATTAAGACAAAGCCTTCTTCATTTGAGGAAGCAGTTTTCCAACCTGTTTGGGTTAATTCCATGGTGGAAGAAAATGAATCCATCATGAAGAACAATGTATGGGAGGTAGTGCCAAGACCAAGAGGGAAATTAGTGGTTGGTTCCATATGGATCTACAAAGTGAAGCATGCATATGATGGGAGAATTGAGAAGTATAAGGCCATATTTGTGGCCAAAGGATTCTCTTATATAGAAGGAGTGGACTATGAGGAAACTTTTGCACCAGTTGCAATATATTCCTCAACCATACCCATTCTAGCATTCACTATGCAGATGGGGTGGAATATCCACAAAATGGATGTGAAGACCACCATTCTCAATGGTGTTGTTTAGGAATAAATTTACATAGAGAATCCATAAGTATTTGAGATATATGATCGAGAGTCACATGTGTGCAGGCTCAGGGGAGCATTGTATGGTCTCAAATGGGTGCCCCAATGTAACACCCTCCTCCCACATCTACCCAAGTAACTGTCCAACGGAGGTAAAAATGTGATAAGAGGCTATTATGGGTGGATTCTACCATCTATGTGACCTTAAGGAAATGGAATTGATGGAAACACAACACACAAACCTTCCACATTAGCTATAGGACCCCTGAGAACCATGCCAACATTTCAAATAGCTTGCCCCTGGGTCCCACTAAAACTTTTGATCACTTTCCCTCTGGACGCTCTCATGCTTTGGGAATGCCAGTGTCTGAGGAGCTTTGGACACTCTCACAAGCCTGCATGCCAACATCTAGGGACCAATTTGTCAAGTTTTGTGCTAGCGTCCCTGATATTTGAGCCACTTTATTAGGCCCATAGCCCAAGTCACTACATATAATGGAATTACTTCTTAAGAGTAGTAAAATAATAGGGAAACAATGATGCAAAAGTAATTAGTTAAACAAGCCATTAACCATACCCCTACTATCCATGACAGGAATTTATTCAAACATATCACCAACATGTAATCTGCAAGTCTAAATAATATAATTAAGCATAGGGATCTCGTACTTATATCAGAATCACTGAGAACCATTGTTCCCTCATGTCATTTGTTGCATTATCATCTATTAGGTCATGGAAATATTTTCCATTCAATTACAAGTATAAGCATGATGAGATCCATGCATAGTTATTGTCATAAAGCATATACATAACCAACATAGTAACAATAGAAATACCATAAATACATTAGCCATAAAATTCACATATAACCAGTACATTTGCAAATTAAAACCAAGGGAATGAATTTCTAATTAATGAATGAAAAAACCAACCAAGGATGGGACTACCACATTCCACCCAAGCATAGATTTTTTTATCCAAATCTCTCTTTAGCCTATCAACCCCGTGCCATATTCCAAGCATGAATGTGGTACTCATAAGCAACCGAAAAGAAGAAAACAATCATGGATGGTATCAAAGTTCTCCACCTATAGCATGAGGAATTTCAGTGCATCCTAGTCTTTCAGACTTTATTGTAATCCACAATCTGATCCAGGGATCACTAGGCCCTACATCGAGACCCACTCTCTGCTCTTTACCATACATCCCATATCGAGACTACTAGGCACAATGGAGAGAAATCCACCTCTTGGTTTTTTCGTATATCCCACCATCACCAGTAAGGATTCCTAGGCCCGCCAAGGCACACAATCCTCGATTTATCACTATCCACAGTCTGGTTCAGGGGTTACTAGGCTAGTGACTTTACCGTGATCCACAGTCTAGTTCAGGGACCACTAGGCCATGTGTTTATCATTTTAGAGATCCGCCCCACTCAGCTTTGAATCCATCTGCCAATCTAGCTCAACTGAAGTATGAGAACCCATATAATTAAGGCTATCTAGAAATGGCATGGCTAGGCTGAAGAACATTGTCACACCTGGAAAAACCCATGCTATAATAGCAAAGAACCACATGAAATACCATGCATGCCAAATCTAGCAAAGAAAATACACATGAAAATCGATACCTGCAAGGAATTGTGCTGTAGCTACTTGATCCTACTTTTCTTTGTTTGATCTTCACCTCCTCTTGCCTTCTTTACCTTTCTTGAGCCAATGCCCAAGTGCTCCAAGAAAACTCTAAGTGTCAAAGAGTGTGATAGAGAGAGAGAGAGAGAATAATGGGAGAGCTCCAAAACTAAACTAACAAAGGTTACTAACTTATCCTCATAAGACTTTTTATTAATGAGGCCTCTATTTTCTTCATTTTCCATTATTTTCCTCCAATTTCCTCCTCACATGCAACTTGTGATATTTCACATCCATTTTCTCCTAATTTCCATTATTTTCATAAATAAATGTGCCAAAAATGTCATTTTTCCTTTCCAAAACCTTATCCATTGCCTTTGCCATTTTCCTTAGCCATAATAAAACAAATGAACACCCCCTAGGATGTCTTGCCCAACATTCAACTTTGAATAAGTGTCCCATCAACCATGGTTATTATTTTTAACTTTTATTACATCGAATTTTCATGAGGGTTGTTACACCCAAGCATGATACACACAGATTGACAGTTATCTCAGTGGATTGGGCTTCACCAAAAGTGAAGTATATGTGAACGTCTATCACATTGCGGTACATGGTAACCTGCTTATTCTTGTTTTGTATGTTGGTGATTTAATATTGATAGGTGATGAGAAATTGATCAGCTTTTGCAAAGAGGATATTGCAAGGGAATTTGAGATGAAATACATGGGATTAATGCATTACTTCCTCGGGTTGGATGTATAGCAAGGTGATGGTGAATTGTTTGTGTCCCGGGGAAATTATGCCTCTGAAATACTTTAGAGATTTCACATGGAGAATTGTAATCCCATGGACACACCTCTAGCTACCAATTGGTGGAAGGAGAATGCCACTTCAGATGAAGAGGTTGATGCTACAATTTACAGAAAGCTTGTGGGGTCTTTGGTGTATCTTGTGAACATAATACTCAACATGTGTTATGTAGTAAATCAACTAAGTCAAGATATGGTGAGGCCTACCAGGTTTTATTGGAAGGTAGAAAAGCATGTGTTACAGTACCTTAGAGGCACAACCAAGTATGGATTATGGTACAACATGACAGAGGGAGTGAAGCACCAAGGATTAACTGATGTAGATTGGGTAGGGAGCTAATCATACATGAAAATTAATTCAAGTGTTACCTTCAGTGTTGGGTCCGCATCTATTTCCTCGTACATCAAGAAGCATAGGTATGTGGCACTTAGCTCACAGAGGCTGAATACATGGATGCAAGCCAAGCAACATGTGAGGCCATATGGATGAGGAAAATACTTGTGGGTGTTTTTAATATAGAGATGGATCCTATAGAGATATGTTGTGATAATCATAGTTGTATAAATCTCTCTACGAATCTGGTATTTCATGACAATTCCAAGCAAATTGATATTTGGTATCATCATTTGCGGGATTGTGCGCGTAGGAGAATTATATTTCTACAATACATTCCAACTTAGGAGAAATATGTTGACATGTTTACAAAGGAATTTTCAAGAGGTAAATTCAAGTTCCACAGGTGTAGGATAGGGGTGGTGAAGAATCCCTTTCTTTCTAAGAGGGAGAGTTGAAAAAATGTAGCAAGAAAGGCTCAATTTGACTTTAGCCTTAGTTAAATTGAGTAAATTGAATTTCCACTTGGAGGCAATTAACTAGTGTGACATGGAGGTAATTAACTAGTGTGACATGGATCTTGTCACTCAATTAGCTCAGTAAGTTTGATTTAGATGGCTTGGAGTTTAGTTATGCATGTGAGATTGCTAAATTTTAGTAATATGATTCAGTTATTTTTAGTTGTATGCAGTTAATTGGACTCTAACTATTGATAGAGTCATTTGAAGGTTAGTTGTGTAGTGGGACAATAGTTTAACTCAGAGATTTGTCAGTTAACCGATCAATCAGCCAAAAATAGTTAGTGCATGTAAGGAATTTGGGTTCCTCAGCTAAATTGGAGATGACAATGTAGTGTAACATTAGTTGTAAACTAGTTTGAGTGTAGAGGCGTTGCATGAGGTCCAATGTTCCATCCTTGGGAATTGTGTAATCGATTTGAAGGAAATTCCTATCTTTTAGGGGATAATTTGCTCAAGATTTACGCAATGAAATAGGAGGCTTAGTGAGCAAATAATTGAATAAGTGCTAGCTAGAGTTTCTCATTGAGTAGAGAGAACAATTATTCTTTTACAAGTTGAGCTTAGAGTTGGAGCTAGCAATCGTAATAGTTTCTCTATTCAGCTTATTAATGCAAAGTGGCTTGAGGGTTTTTTCCCAGTTAGGTTCCCCTAAAAATCATTGTGTATTTGTGTTTTTTCTTATTTCATATCTATGCATGTTCTTCTGAATTGTGATTTCCATTCTATAGATCAGTAGAGTAGAATTGTGTCTCTTGTTTTTCAGTTTGAAAGCTTGAGTAGTTGCAATTTATATCAAATTTCTACATCAACCAATTGTAGTTTCTCTATATATCCATCAAACATTGTTGACTGTTGATCCATTTGATGCACTCCTCTTTTTTCTCCAACATTGATCTTACGAGGTTAAAATAACGATTGACAACACATAGCAAGTCCCCAACAAATTGTTTGGTGTTCACAAGTTTCTCCAAAAAACAGATTGTGTCCCAAGCTATGGAGGGACCATAAAATGCAGTTAAAAAAAAAATTGTCTTCCCTACATAACGAAATCGTCTTGTTAAAATTCTGGAACTATTCATCCAATATTTAAAAGCTACCTCAATGGGGTTCCACCAAATTTCCAACCCCCCCACAATACCCCTTGCATCAAGGGACATTTATTGACAACCTTTCCAACAAGTTTCAGCTATATGGGAGATATTATCCCCCATTATTTATGTTTCCTAAAGAATTTCAATCATTAGCTTTTCCATCCTCATCCTCTCTCTAAGATAGTGTTTCTTCCCTTTTCTATTTATCCCCCCTAATATTCCATGGTAACATATTCATGTGGAGGGTTTGGGTTGAGACGAGAATAATTATGGTAAAATGTTTACTTGGCCAGTGTTAACTAAATTTTCACCTATATTCTACGATGCTTCCATATTTTCTCTTCTTCCTTTCTTTTTGAGATCTATGGTGAGATCTTTAATGAGAATTTATTTCCCTTTCTCTTTGAGGGCTTGGAATGAACGAGCTCCTTGATTGGTTCCTAAGGATTGATGGTGCTGTGTTTTCCAATTAAGGTAGGAGTTAGCATAAAACTCCCGATTTTCCTTGGATAACTCCACCAGATCCTGTTCATCCCAATAATTCACCATAATAACTAGAATTTGTTCCTCCTCTAAAAGTTCCTTTGTGTCTTGCTTCAACAACATAGCAACTTCCTCAAATCTTGGTAAGCCAAAGTAATTGAAATCTCCTTATTGGGTAGCTTCCTCCTCCAGTTTCCTCTTGGGGGCTTGTTTGTCTAAAGATAGTTTTGTATATTTATCATCCATTTGTGTATCCTATAAAATTTTAGGATCTCCCTCCATGGCTTCCAAAGAAAAGAATGAATTCTTATCTTCTACCAACTAAGAATTTGGAGGTTTTTTATTCCTCTGGTTTCATCTTCTTGCAGTAATCTTAGTGAAATCATCTGACCCTAGTAAGCTCCTTACTTATTTCTCCTTCTATCATAATGGAAATTCCTAAATCAAGTGGCAATTCTTGTGACAGATACGACACCTAAATGGTAAATGTTCGCAGTCAACTAGTTGATTCCATATTTCATCTTGATAATCTAGCTTTATAGACTTCGATAGAGGCTAAGAAATATTCATATAAACACTTAAATAGGCAGAATACATATTCCTTCCTCATTTCGTAACCTCTAAGAATTTGAAAAACTTCCCTAGGGCTTGTCTTATACCCTCTAATATTTCTCGTATCCAAAAATCAACTGTGAGAGAGTACAACCTGTTAGCCCCTGAGGTGCAGTGCTGCTATTTTTTTAGCGTAAATGTCCCATGTTTTAGCTCTAACAGCCACATCTCCTCTCGCTCTGCTTTGGCCATAAGCCAAACTTCAAAATATTACTCTCGCATCTATAATTGCACCGGGTCCTGATCCAAATGGGTCCAAATATGCTCTCTAAGTCTTCAAAAGCCAATAAAATCATGCCAAAGATCAAAACCAACACAGGAGAAGAACGCTTAGAGTAGCAGAAAAGCACTATCAGGAGGAAAAAACACATAAAAACAGAGAAAAACCAAGTATCAGAGGCATAAACAATGAAATGCACAACAACTGTTAGATTTTTGGCTAATCAACGATCCAGATCTGATCGGCAGGCCGCAATCGACAAAGGTAATTGGCGGATTGGGGGCGGACCGTATGGAACTTGCGATGGTAATCGGTGATGCAATGTGGACCATCGATTAAGCACGCAAATCAATGTCCCACGTCACACCGCAGGATCGCTATCGGAAAATACAAGGAGCGCTTATTGGCCTGGGGCATGAGCGATATGCGATTGCGACTAGTCACATCGCAATATCGCATCGGAGTTTCACAGAGGCGCAATTAACTAGACCCGACAGTTATATATATGATATTGCATAAGATTTGAAATCTATTGATAGGCAGTTTCCTATGTATTTTGCATATTTTCATTATTTAAAGAAATACAAAGGAGCAGCGCCGATGTGATAAAACCTGGACCCGAAGGGGTCCGAGAATGAAAATATATAGTATTTCATGTTTGCCAAAGCCATTTTTTCATGATTTTCAGTGTTTTTAATGTATTTCAAAATACAAAGGAAAGACTGGGAACAAACCATTTGCGACTTGCGATAGCAATTAAGGGCAGACCTGATAGAGGAATAGGCCATATTTGAGGACTTTTGAAGTCTGAAATAAATAGAGCCTGACGGGATTTCACAATGTTGTAGTGTTTTTCTGTGTAAAACAAAAAAACGGTCATTGTTAGCATTTAAAAGGATTACAAAGGCCTGAAGACTCGCTCCATCACATAATAAAGGCCGGAAGGGGAAAGGCGACGACACGATGTGGCCAAAACCAATAGAAGTGATCATGGAGCATCGTTGGTAAAAGCGAGCTCCCTGACAGTGCAAAAAACTACCAGAATGCAATTTCTCTACTGTTAGAAGAAGAAACCTCCGAGCTCATGCGTGCCTATTCATGGCATCAAACAGTTAAAAAGATAGAGGGGATAGATTAAGACCTCTCGAGCCTCAAAAGGCTCAAGAGCATTGTAAAAGGCCTTGTTACACTAAAATTTGTCACCATGACTATTTTTAGTTAGTATGGCTCCATCAACTGTCATACTATCCTCCTTGGCAAGTCTCATACCTCTGCTCTCCATGTCAAACTTCAAGAAAGAGAGAAAGTCTTTAAAAATCTATTTATCTCTGGGTACGTAGTTTCTCTCAGCCTTACCTGCGTGTACGCAACCCAAGTTCACAATACCTGCGTACTTGTACGCTCTGTATGTAAAGGGGTGGGTGCGTACCCCTATAAAGGTCAAAAGGCGCGAGTTTCCTCTTAAAAAGTTACTTGTGATCATTTCTAGAGCATTCTAGAAGCTTGTTCGACGTGTATTGAGCGCCTCCAGATGGTTCATGTATCCCTATGAAAGAGGAACTTATCCAATCAAGAGGGGAGTTATCCCATCCAAAGAGGGGCTTATCCCATTGATGGTGGACCTGATTAACTTCTTCTAGAGCACTATAAATACAGGCATTGGGCCAGAAGGGAGGGGGGGTTGAAAGCTGAATATTCCTAAGGGTAGATGCTGCTGGAATTAGGACTTCCTTGTAGAAGCTTGTGAGGAGAGATTCCCATCCTTTCTTGTTTCATTTGGAAGTGGGTGAGCTTATCAAAGTAAAGGAGAACTCTTGTTGGACCCTGGGAGGGACCTGCACAACACCAAGGCTCAGGTTGTAATGGTTTCTTTTGTTTCCTATTAATACAAATAAGTCCATTCTTCTCAACAATTTGTTATTTATGAGTTGTTTCATATACTCCTTGGTCTGTATGTTAAATATGTTTTATTTTATGAGATATTCAGGTGCTATTTAATCGTTTGATTGTTAGTGAATGCAGGTTTCGGAGAGAAGGAGGAGCTCATCCAGATCGACGAGGCTGGACTACTACAACAGCGTTGGACTACAGGTAGGATCTAAACACTTGATTTCTTATATGGTAAATGCATATTTAGAGAAGGATTGTTCTTAATTGTCTTGTTTGTCACTAGAAAGCCTTAAGCTTCTAGGGAGGTTGGTTTTTCTGCAAAATTGACTCTTTCCGCCTGACAAAATGGCGACTCCACTGGGGAACTCCATTGATGTGAATGATTTTTCCTTTGTGTGAAACTTTGATCTGAGAAAGTCATTTGTTTTCTGGTTTTTGGCTGTTTGACTGTGTATTCGGGTGGGCTAGCTTAGGGTTAAATTAGATTTTAGTTTTTCTTGGTTTTTCCAGTAGTACGCACCCTCTGCGTTGAGCACAGTGCGTACCTGTACGCACTGCAGCTTTGTGCACAGAGTGGGCCCGGACCTGTCTGAACAGGTCGCCTGCATACCCTGTCAAAAATTGAGAAAATTCCAATTTTTCCATTTTTCCTCTTAGATTTTGTCTTTAATTAGTTTTTACTGCCCAGATCCACTGGTTACCTATCAGAGATCTTCACCTGAACTTGTTTCGTTAGCGTCAAGAGTTTTAGTGGAATTCATAGAAGTTCTAGCCCTAGGGTTTGATTTTGGCATTGGTCTTGTAGTGACTTTGACTTTAGAAGTTGTGAAACCTTGGATCTCTCTGGTTTTATCAGTCTTCTTAGGAGTCGGACCTGTCATAAAGTCTACCTGTGTGAGCAACCTACCTCTGTGTTGTCTCTTTGCGGAATTTCGAAGAAACTTGTTGAATAAGTTGTGAATTTCATTCTTGAGAAAAAGAACAAAATAGTTTGATTTTTGTTTTTGACTGGTTTATGATTCTGCATGAGCTGGTCCTTGGTTTGATTGTTGCCGAGTAAAACAACCTGGAATCATCTTTGTAGGTTTTTGCCTCGTTAGATTTGCTTTTAGGTAAATTTCCTTTTGATTTGCTTTCGAGTGAGTGTTTCATAGATTTTTATAAATTTTGAGATTGATTTTTGTTAGAATAGTTTTATATGCTTTGTTAGATAGAGAAAATACAAAAACATCTCCTTTGAAAAGTTTTTTTTAAGTAGCATTTGAAGTTTTTTGAAAGAGAAACGACTTTTCCTGCAAGTAATGAGTGGTCATGTGTTGTATGCTTGGAAAAGATAAAGAGATTGTTTCTTTGATTGTCTGTTAAGAAAGTTGCTTTTATCAATTTTGC